>PVLD010024773.1:0-24851 GCA_004027595.1 Dinomys branickii
AAAATACTGGCAAATAGATTACAGCGAATCATAAGGAAAATTATACACCACGACCAGGTAGGATTCATTCCAGGAATGCAGGGATGGTTCAATATTCGCAAATCAATTAATGTAATACACTATATTAATACAGTCAAAGACAAAAACCACATGATCATCTCAATAGATGCAGAGAAGGCTTTCGATAAAGTCCCACATACATTCATGTTAAAAACCTTAGAAAAAATAGGAATAGATGGCCTATACCTCAATCTGATCAAAGCCATCTACAACAAACCAATAGCCAACATTATACTAAATGGACATAAACTGAAAACTTTCAGTTTAATGTCAGGAACAAGACAAAGATGTCCATTGTTACCACTCCTATTCAACATAGTTCTGGAAGCACTAGCCAGAGCAATCAGACAAGAGAGAGAAATAAAAGGAATAAGGATAAGAAAGGAAGAAGTCACACTATCACTATTTGCAGATGACATGATACTATACATGGAGGACCCCAAAAACTCCACAAGAAAACTCCAGGAATTAATTGACAAATTCAGCAGCATAGCCGGATACAAAGTCAACACCCAAAAATGAATAGCATTCCTATACACAAACAACAGACCGAGATAGAAATTGAGGAAACCATATCCTTTACAATAGCAACCAAGAAATTGAAATACTTAGGAATCAATCTAACAAAGAATGTGAAAGATTTATTCAGTGAAAACTACAGTACTCTGAAAAAGGAGGTTGAAGAGGATTTCAATAAATGGAAAAACATACCCTGCTCATGGTTAGGAAGAACTAACATTGTAAAAGTGGCCATACTACCAAAACTGTTGTACAGATTCAATGCAATTCCCATTAAACTACCGTTAGCATACCTCACAGATCTAGAGGAAATAGGCCTCAAATTCATCTGGAACCAGAAGAGACCCAGAATAGCAAAAGCAATCCTGGGCAATAAGGACAAGTCAGGTGGAATCACAATCCCTGACCTGAAATTATACTACAAAGCAACTGTAATAAAATCAACCTGGTACTGGCTAAATAACACACCTGAGGATCAATGGAACAGACTGGAAGATGCAACCACAACGAAAAACCCACTCAGCTACCTAATATTTGACAAAGGGGTCAACCAAACCCACTGGAAAAAAGAAGGCCTGTTCAATAAATGGTGCTGGAAAAACTGGCTTGCCTCTTGCCGAAAACTGAAAATAGACCCGTCTATCACCATGCACCAAACTCAGGTCAAAATGGATCACAGACCTCAATATTAAGACAGAAACTCTAAATCTATTGGAAGAGAAAGTAGGTAAAAATCTTGAAGACATAGGAGTAGGCAGAGAGTTCATGAACAAAAATAAAACTGCAAGGGAAACACTTCAAAGAATCAATAATTGGGACCTCATCGTACTGAAAAGTTTTTGTACATCTAAAGAAATCACCAGCAAAGTAAAAGGAAAACCCACAAATTGGGAAAAAATCCTAGCTGGCTGTCCCTCAGACAAAGGTCTTCTATCTAGAACATACAAAGAATTAAAAAACACGTACCTGTCCAAATTCAAAGACCCAGTTCAGAAATGGGCATCTGAGATGAATACACAATTCTCAGAAAAAGAAATACAAATGGCAAATAAATATATGAGAAAATGTTCCACATCCTTAGTCATTCGAGAAATGTAAATAAAAACAACATCGAGATTTCATCTCACCCCAGTAAGACTGCCCAATATGAAAAAGTGATCCAATAACAGATGCTGGCGAGGCTGTGGAGAAACAGGGACTCTATTACACTGCTGGTGGGAATGCAGACTGGTGCAACCACTGTGGAGAGCCGTTTGGAGACTTCTCAGCAAACTAGGTCTAGAGGTTCCATTCAAACCAGCTATTCCCCGTCTGGGTATTTTCCCAGAAGATCTGAAAACATCACATCACTCTAATGTATGTGCAGCCATGTTTATAGCAGCACAATTTGTAATAGCTAAAATGTGGAAGCAACCCAAGTGTCCATCCACAGAAGACTGGATTAAAAAATTGTGGCATTTTTATATAATGGAATATTATTCAGCTACAAAGAGAGACAGTTTTGGGGACTTTGTAGGCAAGTGGTCAAAACTGGAGTCCATACTCCTAAGTGAAATAAATCAGCAGTACATGTGCAGGCAACGTATTGTATCACTGGTGTAAGAACCTGAGGGTGGGAATATAAACTAAGAGACATGAAGGAAATCTGTTCAAAAACAAAGAACAGATGGGACGAGGGAAAGGAGAAAAGAGACAAAAATGTATGCATGTATATATGAATATACATATATGCAGGAGGGCTAACATGGTTCTACTATTGTATTATATCACTTAATGCTAAGGAATAATTGATGATGGGTTATTTCATCCATCTTGTATGTCCATATGTGTTATCCTGAACACACACTTCGAAGATATCAATATGCAAAGGAGGAACTATTGGTGGGTTTTTTTTGTTTGTGTGTTTTTTTTTTTTGTCTTTGGTTTTTTGTTTTTTGTGTTTTTTCTGTTGTTGAGAGGATTAGTTGTCTGACCAATTTTGCATGTCTGTATCTGTGTTCATATATATACACTTCGAAGATATCAATATGTAAAGCAACAACCACTGTTGAGTCCATGTCACCTTGTCTGTAAATCAGTTTTGATTGTACCATTTTTATGCTAATTTGTGTCTGTTTGTTAATATGTTTTTGCACTTTTATTTATTTAAAAATTAAAAAAAAGAAAAAAAACCTGAATTACAGACAAGGTGACAGAATCAACAATGGTTGTTGCATTACATATTGATAACTTCGAAGTGTATACTCAGGAAAACAGATATAGACATGCAAAATTGATCAAACAAATAATCATCAAGTATTCCCTACAATAAAGTGAGCCAAGTCAGTAGTACAACTATGCCAGATATGCTGCATATACATACATACATAGATAGATAATTATCCCTTCCTTTCTTTTTTTATATAATTGTTTTAAAGTGTAAAAGAAAAAGAACTACATCAACAAAAAAAGAGGAAAGCATTAACAAAGAGACACAAAGTAGCACAATAACAGTATAATCAAAATTGAATTATAGACAAAGCAACAGGAAACCAACAATAGTTGTTGCACTGCATATTGATAACTTCAAAGTGTATGCTCAGGAAAACACATATAGACATACAAGATTGATCAAACAACCAGCCATCAACTATTCTTTACCATAAAGTGACATAGGACAATAGTAGAACCATGTTAACCATCATACATACATACATACATATTTGACTCTTTCTCTCTTTTCTCCTTTCCCTCATCCCGTCTGTTCTTTATTTTTGAACAGATTTCCATTTGTTTCCTATTTTCTTCTATTCTTTTATCTATTTATTCTCTATGTGTGTGGAACATTTCTTCCATTATAGTTTTCAGTTCATTTTTTTTTCTGAGAGATTATTTCTGCTTTAATCTCTTTTGTGGCCTGATGGAGTTCTTTCTTTACTTCGGATATGATCGTTTCAGAAATTGCAGGTATATAGCTTATTTCTGCTTTATTCTCTTCTATGGTCTGATGGAGTTGTTTTGTTACTTCGGATGTAATCGTTTCAGAAATTGCAGGTATGTGGCTTTTTTCTGCTTTAACCTCTTCTATGGCCTGATGGAGTTGTTTCTTTATTTTGAGTGCAATTGTTTCAGAACTTGCAGGTATGTGGCTTCCTAGTTCTCCTATATCATTGCATCCAGGACTTATTCTGGGTGGGGTTGAGTTCTGAGACTGTGTTTTGTTCTTCTGTCTTCCTATTTTGGATATCAGATGCAAAATATTGAGCTACAAATTACCCAGGCAGCTCACCAGGCTAAGGTCCATTGCAAAGGCTGCTCCAATGGCTCCTTCTCTTCAGGAGAATGTCCCTTAAGCTTTCTGCCAAGAGTTCAGCTCAAAAGGCTGCTCAGATACTGCTTTGTGGGCTGAGCTACTCCCTACCTAGAGATCCAGGTCACAGTGTGCACACGCCTCACCCGCCCAGAGTTCCACGCAGGCAGAGGGGCCTCCTACGTGCTGCTAGTGGGCTGAGCTCCTCCCTGCCCAGAGATTCAGGTCGGAGTGCGCACACGCCTCACCTGCCCAGAGTTCCATGCAGGCAGAGGGGCCACCTAGATGTTCCCTTCTGTATCTATTTTCGTCAGGGTTTTATCATGAATTAATGTTGGCTTTTACCAAAGGCTTTTTCTGAATCAATTGAGACAATGATGTGAATTTGGTCTTCACTTCTGTTTATGTGGTCTTACATTCATCAATTTGTGTGTGTTGAGCCATTCTTGCATCCCTGGGATGTAGCTTACTTGGTTATGATGTATGATCTTTTTGATGATTGTTGCATTTTGTTATTCAGAATCATGTGGAGGATTTTTGCATCTATGTTTGTTAAAGAGTTTGGCCTATAGTTCTTTTTTTGGTTGGGATCTTGATTTTGGAATCATGGCAATACTAGCTTCTAGGAGTGACTGGGAGTGCTGCTTCACTTTCCACTTCATCAAAGAATGTGAGGGGTATTGGTAGTAGATCTTCTCTTCCCATTTCGTAGAATTCAGTGGGAAAATCCATCAGGCCTGGGCTTTTGCCAGTTGGTAGGTTTTTTGTTACTACTTCCCTTTCATTGCCTGTTATTGGATTATTCAGGTGACGCCGAAGTCAGGCAGAAATGGAATCACTAATAGGCATCTGGGACAGGTACCCTGAGGTTCTTTTGATCCATTGGCATGGGTGTGCATCAGGATACGCACAGGGGTAGTGAGAGGCCAGCAGCTGGAGGCCTCAAGATGTGAAAGGAGGAGGCAGAGTTGTTGGACATTACCATGGGAAGCCAAATGAACATTTGCTATGTCCCAAGTGCCAAGGGGGAATAGAAGTACAGAGACCAGTGGACATGAGGATTTAATGAGATGCCAGGGTGGGCATACAAGAACCACAGACCAGATTCCACTTTATAGCTTGACACTCAAGCCTCTTGGGAGGTATATGGCATCCTAAGAAGAAAGGAGGGCGTATCAGGCAGGTTTTCACCCTTGTGATGAGGTAAACAACTAAGGAAGGAAAAGTCCATTTTGGCTCCTAGTTTCAAAGGAAAGCTCTATTTGACTCCCAGTTGCTTGGGCTCATTGCCGTGTGCCTGTGGTGAGGCAGAGCATCACGATGGCCGGAACATGTGGAAAGAGGGGCTGCTCATTTCATGGTGGCTAGGACGCAAAGAGAAACCTAAAGGAGGCCCCCTCCCAAGGCATTCCCAGTGGCCTAGTTCTTCCAAATAGGCCTTGTTTCCTAGAATTTCCAGCACCTCCAAGGATGTCAGTGAATAAAGCCATTGATGAGGTTGAAGCACTCCTGATATAGTCACTTCTCAAAGATTGCATCTGAGCCTTGCTGCACTGGGGACCAAGTCTTCAACTTAGGAGTCTTTAGCGGGACATTTCAAATCCACCCAATAACAGGGAGGCAAAAACTCCTGAATTAACCGGAAAAAAATCTGTTGGCTAACATTACATTCCTATTATCAGAATGTGAGCCCAACATATAAATTTAGGCATTCTTAAACAACTCCTTCCCTAATAGCTCCTGATTATATCCTGATATTGTGGGTGGTGCATGGGTTTCTTCTCTATCTCTAGCCTGCCATGCATAAGGAGTAACATGTTTTGCAGCTTACATTAGCTGGGGACTTTTCTTGAGGTTAGTGCTGCTCACTCAGTCCACTGTCTCTCCCCGGAGCTGCCAACACCCCCCGCCCCCACCACCCTCTTTCCAGCATTTGCCTCATCCACAATCAGGTCAGTCCATCCCTGTGCAGTCCCATGCTGAGCGAGCATGGAGTTTACTGGTGGCTGCAGCTAGGGCTTGGAGTCCAGGGGTACGCAGTTGGCCTGAGGTAAACACATCCTGTCAAGTTTCAGGGTCTTTAGGTCCCCAGGCTGTCTCCTCCATGCCCAAGGTTTCCTGCATGCATGGGCCACTCATTCCCGTCCTGCCACTATTTTTAACAAAGACTCTTTACCCAGGGTTTCTGACATGTGGAATCCCTGGTACCTAAAAATACTTAAGAGGTAGCTACTAATCTTTTACTAGCAAGATTCATATATTTCTATCAGTTATTGAGCTGATTTTAGTTTCACCTTTCAAGTTTTATCCACACTTAGACCTACCTTATAAGACAAGTTGAAGGAATATGTGAATGGTAGTTATTTTTATGTCTTTGATAATTTTTCAAGATATTTTATGAGATGAATCACTCTTTCTACACAGGGTGAGAACTTCTCAGAACAATTTTTCATCAACCCCACAGGCTTTTGAGCCCTTAGCCTTAAAAAAGGAATCCTAACACCACTGTGGAGCTGATGTTCCTACCTTGCTGTTTTTAGCTGAACACACAGCCCAGACACAGCTGTTGCATTTCTTCCTTGAGAGGGTGCAACCAAACCCATTTCCAATGTTAGTCAAGCCAATTATTTGACAGTTATTTTAGACTTCTACTTACTGAACACTTTCTTATTTTAGCTTGGTTTTACTAAAGTTTTAAAAATGTTATCTCCTTTAACTGAGGAGATCCAGTAGGTACTATCCATACACAAACACATGTCAAAATTAAACAAGAGATTTGTAATTTTAAATAACTTAGAATCATGTCAAAAAGCTCCTTGACTTCTGTCAAAGGGTTAAAAAAAGAGTTCAAGTGTTAGAAAAGAGTTCAGGTTTTAGTTACAAGTGATCAGGGGGCTGGGGATATAGCTCAGTGGAATAAGCACCTGCCTAGCAAGCGCAGGGTCCTGAGTTCAATCCCCAGTACCGCAAAAAAAAAAAAAAAAAAAAAAAAAAAAAGTTACAAGTGATCACCAGCACAGGCTGTGCGTTGGCGGGATGAGAGCTGAGAAGCTGGTTGCAGACGCAGAGTATCGGAGTGACTGGTCCATTAAATGACAGTTCAAACAAAAGACCTCAAATGTGTGATCCCGGGGTAGTGTACTTCAGAAGCAAGACGCAACTTTTGGAAGGTGCCATGCACATATGTGAAAACATTTTTTTCTTTCTTTTCATTTAAAAATTTTTTAACTGATAAATTCTAGCTGATAACACTTTTTAACATAAAAATTGTACACATTAGTGGGTGCCATATGTTCTATACAAGTATATATTGCATAGTGTTGTGAAAATATCTCTTTCTTTTACTGATTTGGTAATTAGACAATAGGCCAAGGTGCTAGGTGAGTATAATAAAATTGCTTTCCTGTAGACTGTACTGTGCTTATGAACTTCAAAGTTCTTGAATAAAAAAGGTGTTTAAATTAGATCAGTGTAAAGTGGATGCTTTTGTTTTTATGACAAATGCATATTAAATTACATCATATTAAAGTTTATTTAAAAATACATGGTCACATCAGAATGCATGTTTTATAGAGGTTAAAAGCAAGTCTAAAAAAAGAATCTATATAAGTAAAAAGGAACACTGATTATCATTGAAAACATTAAATTTAAAATCGCTATCAAAAGATCTTTACATTCACACAAATCCAACGCATTTGTTGGTTTTTTTAGACACGATTTCCATGTGGTTTAGGTCCTGTGAACAATTTCTACTAAGTAAAATGACAACCAAATAAAGCAAATGGGACACCACTCGTGGACATGCAAAGTGAAAGGTCATCAGCCAGGCATGGGCCAGAATCCAACCCTGCTGACAGTAGAGAAGTTCTTTGCCAGCTGGGGCCTGGCCATGCCCTGGGCACTGTGAGCCTGGCTGTGTCTCCAGAAAGGGCAGCAGGCCAGGCTCTGGTATGCCAGTTCCAAGCAGCAACCACTGCTCCCATGAGTCACAGATATTCCTTGGTCCTTCTTCCTCTTGCCATACTCATGGGATATTGGGAACTGAAATTAAGGACCCCGAAGGACCTTATTTTCTTCTGAAGTTTCTTACATCATATTTTACCATCACTCTAAGACTCTACTATACCAATTTGTAGCTATAAATGCTTGCATACTGCAGGCTGCTTGGCCCTGGAACCAGCCTAGCGTCCTAACTTTGATCTGCTTGGGGAAGCAGTGACCAGAGAAGGGTGTTTGGTGAATACCCTCTATGCAGAATGCTCCCAGCAAGTAGTGTTACCAAGTGGGTTGAGGCATGCATTTAATATGACTGAACTGTGTACACATAAACAATATGTGTTACAAAAACTGACATTCAAGCCAGCTACTACAACAACAGATCAAACCTCTCAAAATCCAGAAAGCTCAAGTGTTTAAATATAATTGCACAGGAAAAACAAAATATTTCAGCTAAATAACAAATTCAAACAACCTTATTTTCACATGTATATGACTAAACAATGCACTTTGTTGGCATTATTTACTACATAAATTTCAGTACTTTCCCCCGATATATAAGTACATTAAAGAACTTTCTAAAGTAGGAAATGTACAAAGAAGGCACTGTTTCCACATTAGTGAAGAGGATAATTGCACCTACCCCACCCACACTAATCACATGACATCATGACTTCTAATAATCCATGATACACGCTCTCAATCCAATCTTTTGCCAACTGTGGAAATTATACTTTTGGTGTTGACTGTCACTTGATGCTTATAAACAACAAGCAGTGCAAGGAAGGTTGAGCAGATGGCGTCTTGGGACAGCCTCAGCATGTATTCTGTGATCTCACAACGCACCAGCATTCCAGAGAGAAGGTAAGGCTAGGTGCTCCCTCTGTCAACATTAGCATTGCAGGGTAATTACTTTTCCTTATTCTCCCTCAACAGTGCTCAAATAAAGAGAATACTTTTGTAAAAACAGACTCTAAGTCAAAATGTTTTATTTTTTTTGAAGACCTATTTGCAAATACCCATGACTTAGAAAATACTTTGCTACTATTTAAAAGATACAGTTTTAAAAATAGTTCATTCCTACAAATTAGAATAAGACAAGCTCTCATCTTTTAAAAGATAATTCAGAAACTATTTTTTTTTGTCAGTTATGGTTGGTAAAAGCCTCTAGCTTCATCTAATAAACTATTTATTGTTTCTTGGCCTTTTGGCTAAGATCAATTGTAGCATCTAAATTTTATATATCAACATTGAGACAGTCAAATGATATATTACCCTTAGTTTTCTTGGCATTTATCTCTGGGGAAAACATGATTATGCAAGAATATATATTTTAGTATATATTAAAGATTCCTATAAGTTTTCCTCATTAAAGAGTTTTTAAACGTTTTCATAGATGTCTGGTAACTGTAGGGTTAGCACTGCCTTTATATAGTAATTCACAAATGATTTTTTGAAGAGTACTAAAGTACTATTATGAGAAATTCTCACTAAAATGCTGAGAGCATAATTCCTAACATAACAAAAGAAGAGTAATGGAAACTACTTTCGCACAATCACAATTAAAAGAATATGTACACAAATGTTTAAAATTTTTGCAGAGTTTATATAATTTTGTTTACTAGTCAAATCTATATACAGAACAGTTTGGTAACCATAAGAAAGTAAAAACATTTTGTTTAAAGGGTTATAAAGCCAAATGCAGGAATAGAAAAGTGGTAAAAAGCTGGTTTTCACTAGTGAACACCAGGGTGGTTAGATAAGAAAGGATGCAACAGAAACAAGTAAACAGGACACCCCAGTGTCACCTACCCATGCTCCATGCAGATTATAAAGCACCTGTTATGTTCTAGGTCAGTTTATATTAGGAACAGGATAAATATTTCTTAAGCTACCTACAGAAAACATACACATAAAATTATATATTTTAAAATAGTTTAGTACCTAAAATATGTATCAATAGAAAACATTACTTTTTCCTTCACGTAAGTTGAGTTTTCTCTCCACATAACAATATCTTATCCAAAGCCCATCATAAACCCAACTTACACTGATACTGGAAATACGTTCACTTATACATACATGCAACATATGTAAACATGTTTACATACATACAAACATGCATACTTGAGTCTTCACAGAAAAAAAACAATATGGTCACCAACAAAGTATCTCTTCATAAATATTTATATTTGTAAAGTGTTTGAATATGGAAAAAACAGTTTTTAACTTAATTCTGCTCCTAACTGAACACAGCATAATAGTTTCAGCTGCCTATCACATGCTAAAATATTGTGGTTTTGTGACAGATTTAAGTATTCATATATGAAATTATTCATTTCCTCATTGAAGGCACCATTCTAGACTGATTATAGAATAAAAAAAAGTCCTCAGTATAGTGCTAAACATTTGTTTTTTTTTTTTTGGCGGTACTGGGGATCGAACTCAGGACCCTGCGCTTGTTAGGCAGGCGCTTATTCCACTGAGCTATATCCCCAGCCCCAGTGCTAAACATTTGTGATCATGCCTACAACCTGTACATAAATATTTTACCCTTTGCATATATACCTCCTCCTCTTTAGTAGAACAGCAAACCAGAAAGAATTCTGGGCTTCGGATTCTACCATGTTCATCCTGGAAACTGTGGAATGTCAGTAACAAGCTATGTCCGCGATGCCACAACATGAGCAGCAAAAACCCCAGGCTGTCTGTATTTATCCCACATTTCAGCACAATAAATTCTGGTTATACAAAGTAACTGCAGCCTTCTTTTTCATAGTATCAGTGATTGATCTCAGATTGTTCAGAAAACAAGACGTTTTTCTTGCCTTTGGATTATACAAATAAATTAGCATTCTTGGTAATATTCCCCATAATGTCCTGGAAATGCCACCCACATGTAAGTCTCTATCCTCTAGCTTCATCTAATAAACTATTTATTGCTTCTTGGCCTTTTGGCTAAGACCAATTATAGCATCTAATAAACTATTTGTACAAAAAAATTCATTAAGAGAAAACACACTAAATCCACTAAAAAAGTAAAATATAGTAATTAGAGAATCTTACATACTGAAATTTATTTACTCATATACAAAGGTCACTGGATTTATATTCAATTTGGTTACCTTTTTAGCTTGATGTTTTAAATAATCACATTCTTAAACCAAAATATTTCCCTATTCATTGACAGGTTATTGTATTAATATCCTTAGTGTGCTCATTTAAAAGCATATCAAATAAAAAGTGTTAAAGATTTATGGGTGGGAGAGAAAAATATGCCTGCTTCCAAGAGAACATCAGAGGCAAATCAGATCTGAATCACTTAATTGGTCAAAGAGTGCTATAATGCCTGGGTAGACATTTTAACATCAGAATATGATCACTTTCTCTAACATTTCTCCATCTTTTCCTTTTTTGCACATTGTGAAAAATAGAAGTCACTTCTGTATACCCTCACATGTAGGATAAAACAAAGTAATAGATACAAAGGAGTGAATTCTGTGCCCGATGAGGTTAAAAAAGATGAACTGTGATTAAATGTTGAAAGTGGTAGAAATAAAGTATGGCTCATTCTACCACTGTGGGAGATTTACTGGTTTATTTCAAATAACTTTTTAAAAGAGGGATATCTGGTGTCTACTTATCCAAGCACATGCCCAACTCTGATTTCCAACACTTTCTCATTGTGGCCACTGACACTAGTGTTTGTTTGTCTCTAGTTTTGAGGGTCCCACTTAGATCACAGTACCTCTCTCAAGCCCCTCATTGGGTGGAGGGAATACATCATTTACAGCAGGTGAAGGGCTCATATTTAAGGACCATAGGCTCACAAAGACAGGAGTTCAGAAGGATGCTGATGGTGACATGGAATGCCTCACTGTCCTATAATACAGCAGGAGCAAACACTTTTATTGGCTAAAGTTTTAACTAACCGTCATACCATGTAGGAAAACATAGTTGTACAAACCAACTGCTGGCTTTTATAACTTACAGAAAAGGCTCATTTCTAATCCCCTCCTCTGATCTGTTCAAGGTTAGACATCATGATGGATAACTGAACTTTTATCCATGTCTAAACTGTAATTGATGAAGCCTTCAGTAATAAAGGAAAGCAACTATTATTTTCCAAGCCACAAAGAGCACACACAGATCACTTTTCAGTAATACACCACCAATTATGACAAGACTGGAGTAATGCCACATGGTAAGAGTAACACACCAACTAACTTGTAACATTCATGTTCCCAACCCCACCCACACTCACACTATTCTGGGGATAGTCATCACTGAGGAGAGAACCCACAATTTACCATTTGAGAAGATGCTGGTCAGATGAGTAAGTATACATTAGGGTGAATTATGTATGCAGCAAATCCATGACAACCTAGCATGATGACGACATCCTGTCATGGTCTACTCAATGTAGGACATGCACATTAAGACTGTGGGCCAGGTCTGCTCTTACAAGCATTAGCATTCACTTGTCTTTTCATGGAATATGAAAGGTAAACTGAGATTTCTTTGGTGATGGTCATTTTCTTTAATAGCAGATTTTTCTGTTGCTGCATTAACGTTGTCTGAATAAGCATCTTCATCATCTTCTTCATCCTTTGGGTTACCCTCCAGGCTGTGTCTAATGCCATAAGCAAAGTAAATCAGGAAGCCTTTTGGGAGAGAAAAAAAAATAAACATTTTAGGTGCACCAGGAAGGAACTGTTGTGGTATTGGAAATTTAATACACAACTTAGCAGGTTCTTTTTGTGCTGCTTTAGAAGAATGGGATGCGGGTGCACGATGCCGCATGAGGGCTTCCTCCATGCAGGAGGGGCCTCTTCATTTTTAGCCCCCAAACTTTACAGAGTGCACTTTTAGACAATGTTTTTCATTTAAATGTTTTTCAGACAATGTTTATGTGGAAAAAATCGTATTTATATTCTCAAAACTCAATGCCATACTTCAAACAAAATGATATATGGAGTAAAGACTAAAATTATCCCCTAATAAGTATAAGCAGTGGATTATCCATCACAGTCAGCCATCCTTGAAAGCATGTCTAGTGTTAACGAAGGGGACTGACATGCCTTCTACACGTCATGATCACTTGGAAAGGACAAAGTGATTAGGAGCCATGCTGTGTGGGGACAGGAGGCACTGTCTTATGTGGCCTCCTAAGATAATTACATTGTATATCTTAGTTATATTTTTAAAAACTGGACAAGAATTTTAAGTTGCTCTGAATTGACACTTTTGGGCTTTATTTTTCTATCCATAAGTAGGAGAAAATAAATTTACATGGTTCTGCATAGTTACTGGGAGATTTGAATGTAAAAAGGTACCTGAGGGGTCAGGGAAGAGCTCAGAACACTTGCCCAACATGTCTGAGGTCCTGGGTTCAATCCCAGCTCACGCTTCCCCCCACAAAAAAAGGTATCTAGCAAAGTCCTCAGATGATCCAAAGATAAGAATTGGGAGAGAAATAAACTGAAAAAAAGTTTTTATTTCCAGGACAGGGGAGAAGCTGCAGTTCTCTAGCTACGGCCCATGAAAGTGGAGAGTGTCAAGGGTCTGAAAGCTGAAGTGTTCAAAGACCTACCAAGTGCCATCCAAACGCTGAACCTGACCCAGGTGTCTGCACTCAACTGGACCATCAGATAAATGTTTACCAGAATGCTGAATGCTGGCAAAAATGGTAAGAATGGAACCTAAGGAGAAAAACACCTTTTTGAATACACTCATACTTTGAAAAGATACTTTTCAAATTATTTCAAGATGATGATATTAATTTGACATACATACTTTCAGACTATACCAGTAAGCTTGTAGTCTAACAAAAAAGACATCCTGAATAAAAGCCATTCTTCTAGAGATTACTAAAAGAATGACATTTTAGATTATTTGTTGAAGCTCAAACCAACTGGAAATTTATCAAATTGGGTAACACCTACTACAGCACTACGATACAATGGGATTTGGGGTTCAGTTTAGATTAGGATTTAGTGGTATAGTTCAGATATTAATAGGTCATCCTCTGGAACTCTGGGTATACACAGTAGCCTGGGAGATACTTCTAGGAGGCCCTCTTCTTACCCTAGCCTGCTCCTAGTTCTAATGGGACAGGATAACAAAAACATGCAGGGCTTCTGCTGGAAATAAATCCTCATGAGAGGGTTCTAAATTTCTAAAAAAAAATTCAAATTACTTTTCTGATGTTTTACATTTAAGAAAATATTGTTTGCTATACAGGTTTTGAGAAAGGGAGTTTTGAGACAGCCACTGTCGAGAAAATACTAAGACAAAAAGAACATATTAAAAATTTTGATACTCTTGCTCATTGTTAACTGTGCTAAGCTTTTTTTTTTTTTTGAAACAACTCACAAACACACAAAAAGTACATACTGTATTTAGCGTCTCCAAGCCTCACAATACATACCATAAAGGCTACTCTTTGCTGATTCTGTGGCTGCCTCCAAATGGTGAGAACAGCAGCAATGGAGAGAACAAAGAGTAGTACAAGAAGGGTGAGGCTCCAGCCCTCCAGCCTGGAGATAGCTTGTACTGCATACGTGGTCAGAATACTCAGGCCCAGCACAAGAAATGCTGCAAGGGGACGCATGTAGAGTGGAGTCAGCGTGCTTCGCTTAAACCCTCAGTTCTAGTTGTCTATTCTGACATACCAAGTTCTTTCCCTGTCTACTTTGGTAAATACACTCTTCCCTTTGTCTTTTCTTATTTTTCACCATGAAAAGAAGCAGTCAGTTTCATTAAGTTAAGAAGCATTGCTCATTTCACTAATGTCTCAGAAACCAGTCTCCGCACTTGGAGCCACCATCTTACTTTCTCGCCCAGGCGCCTCTGGTCCTCATTTACTACTCTCAGGCTATATCACAGGGACTGATGGGATGTGCGGGGGGCGGGGAGGATATCTTCTTTTTCAAAAATGAGAAACAGCAATTCTGTTTCAAACGGTTACAAAGACGGATTGCTAACGTAGACATGTAGTAGTATATGATCTTATGATCTACAACTTTTGTCTGTTTTAGACAAAGACATCATCCCACCTCTGATCATCAAGTCTGCATCAAAAGATCTCTCATTTTCTCTCAGAGAAACCTGTTCTTCTCTAGTTTGTCACCAATAATTTTGTATCATAAAGCCCTGTGACAGCAAGGACCATCCCTCTCAATATCCCAAATCCCCAGCAGAGTGCATGGTACACAGATGAGACTCAATAAATGTCACTGGAAATATGGATACTTAGATAACTGTTGAGTGAGCAAACAAGGATTTTCTATATTCCTTCTCCATCCCACTGGGCTCATCCACTACTGGTAGGTGTGGCTGGCCTAAAGCTTTCACACACAGCCTAATAGCTAATGAAATGTCCCAGTTATGCCCCCTTACCTTAGAAAATTTCTTCTTCAAATCATCAAGTTAGGTTAAACTTATCTTGATAGTATAAACATGAACTCAATTACCAATGACTCTGTAGATGGAAATTTCAGGGTTCAAGCTGGTAGCTAACATATTCTTGGGCCTCATGGGGCCTTTGGCTCTCTTTCTTACATATATCCACTGGGTCTTTATCACACATGCAGTGAAGATGACTTACCCAGGAGTCCCACCAGAAAGCTCACAATAGATGCTGATTGTCTTGTAGGCAGAGCAGAGGGGCTGAAGAGGGTTCGCAGGCTAAAGCCATGTCCTTGCAACATGGTGATCTGGGACTCGCTTTTTGAGGCCGCATTAGCACATGATTCCAGACCTTCTTTTTCAGGGGAACATTTGGGCTGCTCATAACATAAACCAGGCTGGTACCTATCACCAAATAAATATCTGTGTCTTTATTCTCAAACAGACATTTGGCCCAAATCAATCCAGCACTAAGGCTCCAGGTGAGACGTCTTAACAAATCCCAGTGTGTGTGGTCACGTGATACTTCTCATGACCCCAGCCCCATACATGCTGGGACAGGCCAAAACCTTTTCAATAAAGTATCTGCAGCAACTAAGAAATTCTTCTGATAGCCACTTAATTAGAAAGTTAGAGTCCATGCAAAAAAAGTTAAATTTTAAGATGAGGCAACTGTGACAATAAAATGATTATTTCTGAAATCATCTAAGTCCAAAGGAAACAGAGTGTCTAAAAACAGCATGGAAACTACAGTTAAGTATGAGCTATAGAATAATGCAGTCTCCTTGGGATTGGTGTTCAAAAGCCTCATCACATGATTAGTGACATTTAACCTAGACTGTCAGCTTGACTAGATTCAGAAACACCTATGAAACTAGTAAATCACAGTCTTAGCTGCATCTATGAGGATGACAGGCATGTGGGACAGCAAACTAAGTGGGGCCTAATGCTGTCAGGCAGCCCCGCCCAGTAGGCTGGAGGCCTGGATGGAATAGGAGGAGAAGGAGGCTCGCCGGTGCAGACACACGCTCTCTGCTTCTTGTCGCAGAGGAATGACGGAGTCAGCGACTATGGACTGAAACCTCTGAGGCCGTGAGCAAGGGTAGCCCTTTCCTCCTTAAGCTGTTATAGCAACAGAAACCTTGTTGTAGCAACAGGAATGTAACACACAGTCTATCTTCATCTCTTAACTTTCCAGCCTGGCTCCTCCACCTTAACCAAAACACGCTTATCATTCAGCCACCTCCCACCTTACGTGCACTGCTTTCCTTTATGAGTTTACCCTTTCTCTATAGGCATGTGTCAAGATATCAGCCTACCTTGCCGCCTAGTATCTGCCTCAGTCTTGTCACTGTAGCTACCTCTTCTGAGCACCCTTTGCTTATTTTAGAAAGTAACATTTTTTCTCATATAAAAAATATGACTACTGTGGAAGACTACACAAAACTACGGAGAAGCAAATTAAAACATAACATCCCCACCCAGTGCTAATCATTATTAGCATTTTGGTACAATTTCACCCATCCATCCATCCATCCAAACACATATACGATTTCTTAATGTAAATTTATGTTATTAAATTCAGATGTTGTTTTCTGAAACAGAACTATTTATCTATATGATTACCATTTTATTGCCATAGAAGAATCCACTAGCCATTCTCCTACTGTTACTCACGTGAGCTGCATTGTTTTCACCCATAAATTTGCCTTTTCTATGAACATCCTTTTGCCTCTCTGATTAAGCCTTCAGTAATGGGATGAATAGGTTGTTATTTGGTTTTGGTTTTTGTGGTACTGGAGATTGAGTCCAGGACCTTTGCACTAATGCATCACCAACACTTCTAAAAATTACTTTAAGTTGCTGAAGCTGGGCTTGAACTCACCATCCAATTGTCCTTACTCTCCGTACCCCACTTGGCACACCCTTTTCAAAATCACTGGTAACTCACCTGAGGATGAGCACACAGGCTGCAACCAGAGAATAGGCCATAAGTGTGCCAATGGACATCATGTCTACCAGGGCTTTCAAGTCAAAAAGAAATGCCATCATAGCTATTAAGAAAATAAAGAAAGGTAAGATCAATTCTGTGATCAAACTCTGTACAGTTCACTTGTAAGTCAGACAAATAACTGGTACTTTTTGGTTTCAGTACTAATGGTTAAATGAAGCATAAAAAATATCTCTCAGTTTATAAGATGTCCTTTAGGACACATAAATCACTAATAAGGATTGAAAAACTTGTGAGTTCTCTTGCAAGTAAAGACACATTTACTTTGATTACTTACAATGTACCTGTCCTAACAACATGAAAATACTAGATGGTAGATGACCATGTTTTGGTGCATCAGAAGAAAAATATTACTAGGAAATACTGGATAGCTTGCTCTTTTAAAAATCAAAAGAATTCCAAATAGTTTAGTTACAGAAGTGAAAAATCATTTTAATTTCCTGCTGTATTAAACATTGTAACATAAAATTCAAAAATTTTAAAATATTTTTGACAAAAATAGTGATTTTCAATTAAATTATATTTCTGATACAGACTAAATTTTACTCTAATTAAATTAAAGCTATACCTTCCAAGTAGACTGATTAGATGTAAAAGATCAATTTGTGATGCTGGGGGCTGGAGATATAGCTCAGTGGAATAAGCGCTTGCCTAGCAAGCGCAGGGTCCTGAGTTCGATCCCCAGTACCGCAAAAAAAAATTGTGATGCTGTACACCAAATCCCAATAAGGTTAGGAGGTAAAATATAATATTAAGCTGAATTTCTAATTTACCACATAGTAGTCCCAATCTTAATAAGTAGGTATCACCACATCCAATTGTATGTGATATTCCAGACCTCTATGCAACTTCTATATCTCTGATCTTATCTTCAAGTCAATGATCATTTGAGGTGGAAAATTCTGGCTACATAAAAGGATGTGTATTTGACTATTTTTGAACAAAACCCTGGCAGTTTCCTATGGTCTGGCCTAATGGGAATATTCCCATCTTGTAGAAAGGCTAACTTAGCAAGGCTGTCATCACTTGACAGAGGCAGAGCTCTACCTAAACCGGCCTCTCCATGTGGACTCCTTTCACAATACCACACCCTGTTTAAAATATTTTTGCTTCGCAGTGCTGGGATTGAATTCATTGTCTTTAAATATCCTACACGCAGCACTCTTCACTGCTAATATACACGTTAAATTATTAAAATTTTAGTACTGTTTTTAAAGATCATAGATAGTCAAAAGAGGTAGCCAAGAGAGAAAAAAATGATTATTTATCTGTATCAGCCCTCTGATCTAAATTAAAAACAAGTGTAATACGGTACAGGAGTACAAAATAATAAAATACAGTATTTTAGAACATTAAAAGCATTCTATTATAATTATCTTCTTTTAATTGTTAATGCCAGTATTTTATTCTGCTAAATTCCATTTTTTCTGAAGGAATGAGAAAGATAAATTATTTTTAAAATTCTGAATACAAAATAGAGTTATTATGGGGCAAGATTTTTACTGGAAAGCATAATGAGTTTTAGGGATTAAAGATCTGTGATCCTCGTCAAGAAATACTTATGGACTGTCTTTAATGAAATATACTGTTTTAATCATAAAATTGGCTTTAGATCATCTAGCAGAATTTTCATTTTATGGGGACAGAAATTTAAGCCTGATAAAATATGTGACCTGATCTTTCAAAATACAGTATGGCTTATCAGATGTCAGAGCTATTAAAAAATGTTTGCTATTAAAATAAAGCTGGTTGGATAAATACTCTCTGATCCTGAAAAACAACCAACTTCATATATAATGAGACATTAGCATTCTTTAATTTTCCAATGTTTAGAACCTCAACTAAACAATCATTTTGATTTGAATTTCTATAACATTTTATATAGTTATAAAGCTTTCTAAAATCTTCTCTTTCTTCCTAAAATAGTACCTTTATAAGCTGTTCTCTTATCTACAGAATCTCTGAAAATTTCTCCATGCTATAACTCTGGCCAAAGGAATTTTGCATGAATATTAAGACATGTCAAAATGTAGGCAATCTGGATTTTGTGAATAAAACTTGCACATCCGAACTGTCAAAAGGATGACTGGATTCTCCACGGGGTTTGAGAGGATGCTAGTCTCAGGGGAGCAAGAGGCCCAGGAGCCAGGGATGCCTGCCCTACTAAGAGCAGTAAGCACAGTGGCCAGCTGCTAGCTATTGTGGGCATTTCTCATGCTTGATCAAAAAGAAATGAAGTTTACTCTTTTAAAAACTCAGAGATGTTGCACATTTCTTCATGTATTTTTTGGCCATGTATACTTTTTTGCTGTAAAGTGTATCTGTTTATTTAATTTGCCCATTTTTTGAGTCAGCCTTTTATTTTATGTGGTCTAATTTTTGTAGAGTTCTTTACATATTCCAGATTTAGTCCTCTGAGAAATAACTGACAAAAGCTTCTTCCTCATTCTGTAGGTTTTTTCTTTACTAGTTGATTATCTTGCTCTACAGAAAGTTTTAAATTTGATGTAGTCTTGCTTATTAATGTTTGCTGTTACTTCTTGTGCAGTTGTGTTCTGTTTAGAAAATCCTTTCCTATACCTATGACTTCTAGATGGGTATAAACTGCATGGGCTCCAAACATGCTCATAAAAATCCCAGAGTCATTAAGTGTATATTACAATACTAAGTAATTAATTCTTCAATTAACATTTTCTGTATCAAACATAGAATTTTATGTGCTCATTCATTCAGTTACAAATAGCGAAAAACCTTTAGAATCTTTTGCACACTTGCTAGAAGCCCAAATTGTTAAAATAATGAAATAATAAGCACCCCAAAGGATTAGTTAATTATGAATTTCAGTACAGCACGACCATAATTTTCACATGTTAATCTCAGTGTTCATACATTAATTTATCCAGGATTTCGTTCTTAACTTACATGCACAGCATGCAGATCCTCTTTGTAAGTCCACACATGCGCACAAAATGTTCCCGTCCAATGTTTGTAAAGCTTACCAGAAAAGACCCCTGCAGTCAACGTGGCAGCAACTGGGGACTGCCTCTTACTCACTCTGGCAAGAAATCTAAACAGTAAACCATCCCGGGCCATGGCAAACAGAATACGGGGTAAAGGAAACATAGAGCCCAGAAGACTAGAATAGAAAAATCCATAATCCACATGTGAGTTATATAAAGTGCTGTCCTAAACAAGTATATACATATATATATATACATACATATAGACTGGACCCACTAGAGTACAGAACCAAAAAATTCAACATGGGAAATAGGCACAAAAAACAACAAACAAAATAGAAAACCATCTAACTTTCTAATTTTTTAGAGGCCTTCATGAAAGATTTCCGTTTTCTTAAGAAAAGTCAACTCTCTCACCTGCCACTGCACCCGACGATAAAGTAGCAATTATTGGTGTCTTCGTTTTGGAATTGATTTGAGCTAGGCATTTGAAAAGCAACCCATCCTCCGCCATAGCATAGATTACACGAGGCATTGGGAAAATGGATCCAAGAAGACTGAATAAAAAGCAAAGACATGCAGTATGGCAAACACATTCATGCATGATTACAAACCAGATTGAAATTAAGTAACTGTATAAAAATTAGCATGATAATGTGATAATGAAGTCATTACTTTTTTTTTTTTTTTTTTGGTCTTTTTGAGGCAGGGTCTTGTTATGCAGTTCAGGCTGGTCTTGAGCTTACTTTGTAGCTCAGGCTAGTCTCAAACACACAACAATCCTCCTGCCTCAGCCTCCCAAGTGCTAGGAGGCGCTGGTGTGCACCACCAGGCCTGGCTAAATTCATTTCTTTTTAAATACACTATAATTGGGTATTTAAAAATTTTGCCAGTCTTGACCATCATGCTACTCGTTATTCTGTTGCAGATGTTTGCCCAACCAAATTAACAGTCTAAAAACAACATTGTAACTCATTTCTGTGTACCAATGATTATTACTGAATTAAAATGAATTAGAGTTTTCAAAAAACCAAATCAATTATCATGACAAGATTAAATCACATAGCTTAATCTTTGATCAAATCAGTAGTAATTCTCGCACCATAAAATTAAGGAAGAGGAAGGTTAAACACAACATGCTGTGGACTGAAAACGCGGAAGCACCAAAGTCAGGCGTCAGTGCCGTGCAGAGCAGTGAGAGAGCTCCTGCTTATGTTGGCATTCCTTCTCTTTATTGGTTGCTCCATCCCATATAAGACTTAGTTGTGAAAAACAACATATAAAACAAGTAAAATATTTTAAGAAATTCATTCTTGGGATCTGAAATCTTGGGGATGCTGTGGTCTGACTCCCCACTGTACGTCCAGATCACAACACCACTATCCTCAGTTCCAGGCAGCAGCCTGCAGGGAGGCCCACAAGTGTGGGAAAAATTGATTTTAAAAACTCCATTTTCATTTTACCTTTTAATAAGGGTGAAGTAAGCTTGGTCACAGATGAATCTCTGTCTACCAATTCTAAGACCACGATGGCACAGATCTTCACAGTTAAGACATTTTTCTTTTGTGGTGTTGGGACTTGAGCCTAGGGCTAGCTAATGAGCTGGCAGGCAAGCTTTCTAGCACAGAGCTACATTCCAGCCCAACCCCTCACCCTTGAGACATGGTCACACTAACTTGCCTAGGCTGGTTCTGAACTATCAATTCTGTTGCTGAATCCATCCTGAGCAGCTGAGATTGCATGTCAAGGCCAAGGAACCTAGCTTAATTCATAATGGCTACCCAATCGTATTTTCTCTAGAAAATATAAGAAATTTTGGAGAAAAAAAATAAAGTTAAGTTGATGAATTTTATTACAAGCATACATATATACTTTAAAATGACAGGCCATAGAGCGTTAACTCAGATATTAGTTTTTTTTTTAGATGGGTTTTGCTACATAGCTCAGGTTGGCCTTGAACTTGTGGTGAACCTTCCAGCTCAGCCTCTGGAGTGCAGGGATTACAAGTGTGTGCTGTCATGCCTGCCAACAGACTATGACAAGGGCTGCAAAAAATGTCAAGTCTGCATGCAGTTTCAGATTGTCTGAAGCACTTCAAGTAACTCCAAAGCCAAAAGAGACATACTAGTATAAGCATCCTAAAATTTTACAATACATAGATACATGAATATGTGTGACATTTATTTATATATGTACGAATGTTACATATATTTATATGGAAGCATGGACCAACATTGTCTTGAAAAACTCTCTTTTAACTGATGGGGGAAAGGTTTTCTTTTTTGAATCACTTAAGATTTTTAATGGTAATTCCAGGCAAACTATTCAGTGAATACATAGCTGCATAATATGTTCCTCATGTTAGGATATTTTTAGAACATACAGAAGAAGTTTTAGACACTGACTATACTTTTCAGGAACCCAAACAGCCCCATTCCAAAGACAATGGAATGTACCTTGTTGACAATGCACAGAGGGAGCCTGCGGCAACAACATATTTGGCAGGACCCCATCCAACATACTCAAATGCTACTGGAAGGGGACTTTTTTCATCAAGGAGGTAGTATGGCATCATAAGTGTCAAAGCTGCAGAAACCCCAAAGTAGGCCATAAAACAAACAAGCAAAGAAGTCACTATTCCAATAGGAATAGCTTTCTGGGGACTCCGGACTTCTTCACCTAAGGAAACACAAACAAACACTGTGCATGCTTAATACGTCATTATTAGGCAAAACAACTGAATGTACATCAAATTATTTCTCTTTCCCATGGTAATTCTAATGTTTTTGTCCCTTGTTTTCTTAGTGGTCCACTTATTTCACATTCAATTTTCCCTCTCTTCTTGAAAGTACTTCTCTATTACATAAAAATCCAATTCCTAAAGGGAGAAATCATACAAGTAATATTCCCATTTCCAGGAAAAAATGATGTACCAGTACTCTTAAGTGTTTAGCAACAGCAGTTTCACTCCATATGGAAAAAGACCCACCCACATAAATGAAATGACTGCCCTGACATTTTGTATGTTCGTTCACATGAAGGCTTCAGATAAACTTAGTTCATCTATTATGTGAAACTCGGTTCTTTGTAACCTTTTTGTAAGATCTGACATCTGAAGTCCCCCAAACGTGAACAGTTATAAGACTGTGTAATGACAAGAAGTTAGGAGGAGCACCCGGACAGTAATCCAGTCATGAGCACTGTGTTGTAAAGGGTAAAGAGAAAATAACAGCATATTTTGTCCACTAAGTAAAAGACAGTTGAACATAACCATTTGGAAATGATAGCACATCCTCATAGTTTAAGGATAATAATCATGACTTGTATATATAACAGCTTTCACAGCTGCAGAACATTTCTTGTATGTGTACCTTGGCAATCTTTATACTGCTCTCCCAATTTTACCAATGTGGAAACCAAGGTTTAAAGAGTTTCACCAAATGTCTTATTTTTAAAAACCATATATAGTAGATGTCACAGATAGATGGGGAACTAACATCCTTCTTATCCCAAACCAGCTGTCTTTCCTTGACCCTCTGCTTCCACACATGGCTATTCCTGTGGTACAGGGAACACCTTTCCTTCTACCTAGATTTGAGACACTGCTCTTACCAGTTGTTGCAATGCAGTCAAATCCCACAAAGGCATAAAAACAAGTTGCAGCACCAGCCAAGGTTCCTGCAAAGCCATAAGGCATAAAGCCACCAGCCCCATAGATACTTGTTCCATTTTCAAAAGGTGACTCTCTAAAAGAAAAAGAACAAACATATTGAAAAGTCATTTTCACAGAAACATGCTCCTTTTAGGAGTTTGTCTCAAACTACATGCTCTTCAGCTCTTTGAACCTGATATATATATATATATGTGTGTGTGTGTGTATACACACACACACACACACACACACACACACACACACACATATAACTGAAGCCTTAGTATCTCAACCTGTTTTAAACTGTAGTAGAACCTTCATGATAACTCTCTTATGTCACTGTCTTAGTTACTTTTCTCTCATTGGTAAGGCAAAATACCTAGCACCCAAAGTTAAAGGGACCAGGCGGTCTGCTGTGAGCATATGTGCTTTCCCACCTCTAACCATGGCAGTTTGTATACACCCATGTATGTTATAGTACAGTCTGAGGCAGCTATATCTCTTCCCAAGGCGAGAGTCCAAGGATATAGATAAACCCAGGAGTACAGTTATCACAGGGAAGATGAATGATTGAGTGGTAGGGCAATGGAGATGAGGGAGGAGAAAAATTGAATGATCAGATGGGCCATCATCTGTGTAACTGAGTAACAAAGGTGAAGATAACATTATGTAGGACAGCATCCAGAGCTGATTCCCTTCTATGTTCTCTATAATTCTGTATTTCCTCAATCGTTTCTGTATTAACAGAAGTGAAGATAACTTTATATTATACAGCATCCAGTGCAAATTCCCTACTATCTTCTCTATAATTTGGTATTTCCTTTAATGTTTTTGTGTTAACTAATGTGAAGATAACTATGTAATACAACATCCAGTGCTAATTCCCTACTATATTCTGTACAACTTTGTATTTTCTGTATTGTTTATGGCTTTTCTGGTTCATATGTCTCCATT
>PVLD010024774.1:0-24866 GCA_004027595.1 Dinomys branickii
CTTTGTTACTCAGTTACACAGATGATGGCCCTTTTGATCAGTTCGTTTTTCTCCTCCCTCATCTCCGTTGCCCTACCACTCAATCAGTCATCTTCCCTGTGATAATAACTGTACTCCTGGGTTTATCTATATCCTTGGACTCTCGCCTTGGGAACAGATGTAGCTGCCTCAGACTATAATATAACATACAGGGGTGTATACAAACTGCCATGGTTGGAGGTGGGAAAGCACATATGCTCACAGCGGACCGCCCGGCTCCGCCCTGTCGTTGTGCTATGGGTGGGGGCGGGTCCAGACCATGTGGCTCCAGCATTACCGTTCCCCACCCCTTGCAGCTGGGCAATGGGTCTCCGAAGCTGAAGCTAGGAATGCCAAAACGAGGGCGTGGGCCAGGGGTGTGCTTGGAGCGGCAACCTCCTCCCTCTCTATCTCGTCTCCCTCCAACTGCGCCATGTCAGATCTGTGATCCCCTCCTCCAGAGGAGGTTCTGCTTAGACTTTCCCAGTGTTTCACTTCCTATCTCAGATCCCTCTCGAGTTCAGGATATCTACCTCCCTCCTCTCTGTCCTTCACATGTACATGGAAATATTTAAGGATGAAATTACAGAGGCTTGTTTTGAAATATTACAGCAAAGCCAGGTGCAGTGGTGGACACTCAGGAGGCAGAGGTGGGAGGATCGCTGAGAGCTCGAGGCCAGCCTGGGCTACACAGGAGTTCAAGGTCCCCTGAACTGTATCGTGAGGCCCTGTCTCAAAAAAAAGACTGAAGAAAAAAAACCCACCAACAAAACACACACACACACACACACACACACACGCACACGCACACGCACACGCACAGAGCAAATTATGAAGAAATTAAGGAGAAAGTAAGAAAGACAAAGAAAAATGGGAAGGGAGAAGAGCTGGAGGAAGGAAGGAGAGAGAAAAAACAAGGAAGAGAGGAAGAAGAGAAATACAGTGTGGCCAGATACTGATTTTTCTTGAACCCGGGAGTGGTACTGTACCAGGCTCACTAGCCCACCTCCATGACGTCAGGTCCTAATCCCTGGGACGTGACCTTATATGGCAGTGATTTTGCAGATGTGATTAATGATCTGGAGGGGAGGAGATGGTCCTAGATTATCCACATAGGCCTTAATACGATCACCAGCATCCACACATGAGGGAGCCGAGGGAGATGTGAACACAGACAGGAGTGGAGAGCAGGGTGGCTGCAGAGGAAGAGTGACCAGGAAAGCCAGCAGCTGCCAGGCAGGCTGGACACAGAACTTCCTCGGCCCTAGGAGGGAGTCCGCGAAGTATATATGGCTCACTGATTCATTACGGGCCTCTGGGCCTCCAGAACCATCTAAGAATTAATGTGTGCTTCGTTGTGCGTCATCAAGTTCATAATAACTTGAAAAAAAAAAAAACTTTGTGACAACTTGTTACAGCAGCCAAAGGAAACTAATGCAAGTATATTGGTATTTAGGGTACTCTTCATATAGCTGAACACTTTCCTAATCAAGTTGTGTTTATGTGCTCACAGATCAGAGTATTACCTACAGAATAGTTTTGATGAGGAAGCAGAAATAAAATCACGTTCAACCACAGTTTGGAGGACATATAGAGGGGGATGGATTGTACAGACACTCAACAAACCCAGATAGTATGGAAAGCTACAGACAAACTAGTTTTGCTTTTGGAGTTGTTTTTCTTCATTTGTTGAAACAAAGTCTCACTATGTAGTTCAGGCTGGCCTCGAACTCATGGCAATCCTCCTGCCTCAGCCTCCCAAGTACTGGGATGTCAGGTGTACACCACAATGCCGGGCTTGTTTTTTGTTTTGTTTTATTTATTTTTGTGTGTGTGTCTTTTTGAGAAAGGGTCTCACTATGCAGTTCAGGCTGGTCTTGAACTCACTTTGGAGGCTGGAGCTATTGCTCAGTGGCACCTACCTGTCAAGTGCAAAGTCCTGAGTTTGATTCCCAGTACAAAAAAAGAAAAAGAAAAACTCACTTTGTAGCCCAGACTGGACTTAAACTCACAACAGTCCTCCTGCCTCAGCCTCCCAAGTGCCCAGCCTCTTTTGTTTTAATATGTAAACTCTAAAGGACAAAAGATCATGAAGAACTGGGCATAGGGCACGGACCTGTAATCCTAGCACTCTGGGAGGCTGAAACAACAGGATCATAAATTCCAGCCCAGCCCGGGGAACTTCACAACGTACACAGACCCTGCCTGAATATAAGAAATAATAAAGGGGCTGGGGATACAGCTCAGTCTGAAGGCCCCTGAGCTCACTTCCTAGTATACAAAAGAAGAAGGAGGAGGACAAGGAGGAAAAGGAGGAGGAATAGCTGGGTTTGGCGGCGCACACCTGTAATCCCAGCACTTGGGAGGCTGAGGCAGGAGGATCATTGCGGGTTCAAGACCAGCCTGGACTATAAAGTGAGCTCAAGGCCAGCCTGAACCGCATAGCAAGACTTTGTCTTAAAAAGACAAAAAAAAAAAAAAAAAAAAAGAAAGGAAGGAAGAAAAGGAGGAAGAGAATGAGGAGGAAGAGGAGGAGGAGGAAGAAGAAGATGGAGAGGAAAAGAAACTGTAGATCAAATGAGAATTAAGAGACACAACAACTGCTTTCTGCATGTGAATCATTTTGGGACCTTGGTTCCAGCAAGTAGAATGAAACAGAAAGAAATTTATAAAACAATTAGAAATTTGAAGACTTATGGATATTCAATTATGTTGAGGAATTAATGTTAATTATTAGGTGTGTTAATGATAATGATTTCATGGTTATGTTAAAAATCCTTGTAGAAATAACAAAACTTACAGACAAAATTACACAAGTGGAATTTGTTTCAAAATACTATGGAAACATACTTCACTTGACCAAAGTAGGTTGGTGATTATGGAAGCTGGCTGAGGATGTGTGAGCACCCACCCTAGCATTACATGCACTTTTTTCTTCAGAACTGGACATTGAACCCAGCACTTTGTCACTGAATGACATCCCTAGCTCTTTTCTATTTTTATTTTTGATGCACAGTCTCACAAAGTTGCCAAATTGCCCAGGCTGGCTTGAATTTGTAATTTTCCTGCCTCAGCCTCCCAGAGTGCTAGGATTACAGGTGTGCACCACCACACACAGCTTATGTGCACTCTTGCATGCGTTCTGAATTTTTTAGAATAAAAAATATTGTTTATTTTTAAAAGTATCTCATCACTTGTTTTCATTTTGAAGTTGAGAACAACAGGGGAAAAGAAAATTCTACCAATGTTATATAAAGATTATTTGTGTCTTGGGCTTTAATTTTCCTATGGGGAGTGTGAGAGGTCAAAACTACTCACAAGGTGGGCATGGGGCTCATACCTATAATCCCAGCACTTGGGAGGCTGAGGCAGGAGGATAACTGTGAGTTTGAGGTCAGCCTGGGCTACCTATGCAAGTTCAAATCCAGCCTGAACTGCACAGTGAGTTCCTGTCTCAAAGAAAACCCCAAATAAATAAATAACAACCCTACTAACAATGCTAAACCAGGACTGACACAAAAGTAAAACTCGTAGTGATACCAAGCCCTTGTTTGTCTTTTACACTTTTTCTCTTACCAGTGTGTGTCGCGGTTTCTGCGAGATAGGTGAAGACTGGCGTCTGATGGCTAACGGAACACGTGCCTGTGTATGTTCAGTGTTCATTCTGAGTATGGTAAATATCCTCAGATGTAATCTATGTCATCCTAAGATCTTTGGGGCCCTCAATAATGTAGAAGAGCCCCTGGAATTTGAGACTTACTCACTGCTCCCGTCCACCCGTCCCCACCCTCTCTGTCCCAAGAAAGAAGATTCCGTCCCCAAGACCAGCAGCAGATTGCGAGTGAGGGCAGAGGAACCAGGTCCAGGAGCAGGGGGAGGGGAGTACGGGCCTGTGTCACCCACCCTGGACACCCCTGCCGGGCACGCCCTCCCTAATCTCCTGCCACCCCTTCTAAGGGGAGCTGAGTACTAGATGGCAGTCCCCACGCCAGCCCTTGATTTCCTGCGTGACGGCTGTTTCCCACCGTCATACTAGACTCCCTGCAGTGCCCAGCCATACCCTGTGGTGGCAAATGTCATTTGCTAATTATAATAGCAAGAAAACAACCTCGGCCTTTTCTTTTTCTTTGTTTGGACAAAGACTTGCAAGATCTTGACAGAAGAAATTATAGAAAGTAATTGATTACTTTTCTACACTATTTAATTCAATAAGAATTAAATATTGGTAGTGCACATCTATAATCCCAGCACTTGGGAGGCTGAGGCAAGAGGCTCACCATGAGGTCAAGGCCAGTCTGAACTACAGACCGAGACTCTGTCTAAAAAAAAGAATTAAATAAATGGATAGGTGTACATTCATGCATGAGACTGTCAGTATTATGGAGACATTGATTCTTTCAGATTTAAGCCATACATTCAGTACAAACCCAATCAAAATCCCAATATAACTCCAAGGAACTTTACAAACAGATGTTAATATTACAAACGAAGCAGCCCCCTCGCGTAGCACACACCTAGAATCCCAGCCCTCAGGCTGAGGTAGGAGGAATGCCACGAATTCAGGGCCAGCCTGGGACAGCCCCAGCGCAGTAGCACACACCTAGAATCCCAGCCCTCAGGCTGAGGTAGGAGGAATGCCGGGAATTCAGGGCCAGCCTGGGCTACATAATGAGAGCCTGTCTTAGGGTTTTTTTTGTTTGTTTGTTTGTTTGTTTGGTCAAGCAGGTGCTGTGCCGCTGAGCTATCTCCCCAGCCCATGAGATCCTGTCTTAAGAAACAACAGCAACAAGAACAAAAATTCCAAATGAAAAAAGCAACAATCCAAAAATAGTCACGAAATTCTGAAGAAAAATAAAATTCTGAGGAAGGACAATTAACAAGGCTGTATCATGACAGGGCATCCTCTATCACATTTCAAGTATTAATAGAAAACTAATAGCATTGGGCTGGGGATATAGCTCAGTGGTACAAGCACCTGCCAGCAAGCACAAGGTCCCAATACCCGCCCCAAAAAATTTAAAGAAAACTAATAGCATTGAGACAGAGTGACACGAACAGAAGGATAAATAGTCCAAAAGGACAGAATAAAGGCCTCGGGACAGACAGCACATGCAACAGCAAGGATGGTGTCCCCGGCCAGGGCTGGTCCCCACCCTGCCGACTGGGCAATGGCATCCGGGAATCTTGAGGACCTTTTGTGAGAAAGATAGGTGCAGTAGGTTCTGCGGTAGGTGCAAGTGCTGCGTTGTGTGTGTGTGTTTGCGCATGCGCGCATGCCGCGCACAGCAGAGATGCATGACTGTGTGGGATCGGTTTGTTTGCAGTGAATGGGCAGGGGTCTTCCGTGTGGTAACGGGGCGTCTTCAAAGCAGATGCACACCTTGTGTAAGGAACGATGCACTTCGTCCTGTGGGCTGCAATACGCAGCGCGTGTTGGTTGCAGTTTGTGTGTGCTGTGTGTGTGAGGTATGAATCTGATGATGAGGCTATTGCGTGTCCTGTGCACATGTGTGATGCCTTTGGTACTTTGATGTCTGTTTTATATTACGTTGCTTGGCAATGTGTGTGGGAGGATGTGTGCTGTGTGTGTGTGTGTCCATGGGCGGGGTTATTGGGGGGGCTCGGACAGAACCTGGCTCCCTCTGAGGACACTTCCAGAACCTGAGCATCTCCAGGATTCTTTGGAGCAGCTGACAAAGCAGCCAAGCCTGACCCTCTTACCCAGACCCCCAGCCGCTTACCTGAGCAACAGCGAGGATGCAGGCCAGGAGGCAACTGGAGGCTGAGGCAGAGAGAGGGCTGCTGAAAGCATGCCTCTGGCTCAGCCTCAAGGAGCTCAGGCAGCGGGGCGGGGGACAGGAAGGCAGCAGAAGGCCGGCCCAGATGCCAGTGGGCCGCTGCACTCTGTCCTCCAATCACTCCTTGGTGGAGGGCAGCGGCAGCAGGATGAACAATTAGGGGAGGTTTCTCTGCCAGCTCTGCTGGGTGGGGAGGCCAGGAAGCCAACTCTTTGGGTGGAGCTTGGACCCTAAGGTCACGGAGAATACCCACATCCTCCAGGGTCATGCAGTGAATGACAGTCACTTCATCTACCCAAGCTGCTGCCCAGCCTCCCAGAGCCAGGGCCAACTTGTGTCAAGGTTAAGCCCAGGATGTACAAAGTCCTGGACTGGGTTAGCAAGGCACCGAATAATCACGTTTAGGCTGGTGATGGAGCTCTTGGTAGAGCGCACACTTTGCACGCACAAGGCCCTCTGTTAGATCCCCCACACCAAAGGAAAAAACAAAAAGGAAGCGTTCAGTTTTCATTTCCAGAAATTCTGATCCCACAAGTCCAGCGGCAGGGCCCAGCAAATAAAATGTTAATAGGCACCCAGGGAATGCCACAAAAGTGTCCTTTGAGCCAAGCTCGCTTGGTGGGACTCTGGGAAACTCAGGAGTGGAGGAGGACGGTTCAGTCATGTGGGGGGGTCTTCCTAGCTGTGCAAACTTATTTCCCACCTTGAGAATAACTGCCCCACTGAGCCACAGAGACAGAGGGAGGCACCCAGCATCCTTGATGGAACCGCAAGCTTTCCCAAGCTCCTCACCCCATCACTGCCTGACGGTGAGAGCCCTGGCTAAGTTAACCTGGGAGCCCACGGAAGATCCAGCTGTCTCCTCACCAAACACACACACACACACACACACACACATGCATCCCACCCTGAATCTTGAAGCACAATCTTGAGAGACCAGAAGGTGTCTGTGGTATCCTGGATTCTCAGGGAGACCACATGGGGGGTGGGGGGATTGGCGTGCGGGAAGGAGCTGCCACTGTGCCCCACGTGGCACTGAGCACCTGGTTTCTCTAACTTACTCCACCCTCAGGCAACACATGTGAGAGGAGGAAGCGGAGCCTCAGGAGAGTTTCAAGATGTGCACAAGGCCTCTCAGTCTGACACGCATCAGGATTCGCACTCCCACCCGCAGTGGTGCACCTGCAACCCCAGCTACTTGGGACGCTGAGACAGGAAGGTTACTTGAGCTCACAAGTTAAGAGACCAGCCTGGGCAACAGAGTGAGACCTGGTCTCAAACAAACAAATGACACAACAAAAAGAAACAAACCAACCCCAGGGTTGGGGGTATAACTCAGAGAGAGAGTGCCAGTCTAGTCTGTTTGATCACCAGCACCATGAACGGAAACCTCGGGGCCACTGGAAATTTGCCCTTTTGCCCATACACAAAACCTCACTGGAGTTCACAGGAGAGAAATGGAGGTGATTTTGCCCTCATTTTGCCAGAGAGGGCAGCTAAAACCAGAGTGAAGAAATGATTCACCAGGGCCCCAAAGCTTGTGAGTGGTAAAGCAGATTGCTAAGAAGGGACCTCCAAGGCCCCCCGTGCTTGCTCCTCACCACTCCCGCGGAGCCCTGGGCCCCAGTTCCGACACACAGATAATTTCCGGCAAGGGGCAGATAAACTGGTTGTGCCAGGATAGGGTTGAGGGAGAGCAGAAGGAATGGAGAGGGGCAGTCCTGCTCCTCTAAGGTTTCACACTGTTAGCGGGCCCAGGCCTGTGTGCAGCTCCCACGCTGCCTTCCACTCCACTGGAGCCTGGGGAGGCGCAAGGGTCAGCTCTGCCCAGCTGTGGAGGCCACGGGTGACTGGGCTGCCGAAGACAGCGACTGGTGTCTCGTGTCAGCACTTCCTTCTTGCTTGTTGGGCCATGAATATAGCTCAGCGGCACAAGCGCCTGCCTGGCAAGTGCAAGGTCCTGAGCTTGGGGCTGGAGGTACAGCTCAGTGGGCTAAGTGCTTGCCGCTAAGCACTAGGGCCCTGAGTTCGATCCCCGGTCCCGGAAAAAAAAAAAAAAGGGAACGGATGTTTCCTTCTTTCATAGGGCTGGAGGTACAGCTCAGTGGGCTAAGTGCTTGCTGCTAAGCACTAAGGCCCTGAGTTCGATCCCCGGTCCCGGAAAAAAAAAAAAAAAAAAGGTCCTGAGCTTGATTCCAGTACCAGAAAGAAAGAAAGAAAGAAAGAAAGAAAGAGAGAAAGAGAGAAAGAAAGAGGGAGAAGGAAGAAACATAATGTTCTTGTGTGTTGAGATAGCTTTGCTGCTCAAGCTGGCCTCAAGTTCCTGGGCTAAAGTGATCTTCCTGCCTCAACCTCCCTAACAGCTGGGACTCCAGGCACAAGTTACCACACATGGCTCTAAACCTTGTTTTAAAGGCACAATTCTCAGTCACGTGTGGCGGCACATGCCCATAATCCCAGCCTTGAGAGAGGCTGAGGTAGAGGATCACAAGTGTGCACTGAGCCCAGCCTGGGCAACTTAGCCAGTTAGTGAGACCCTGTCTCAAAATAAAACATTAGAAAAGGGCTGAGGAGGTAGCGCAATGTGCAGGATCTGGGTTCAATCAGCAGTATCACAAAAAATAAATGTATAATTTTCACTTCATGCGCAAGGAAGCTGTGGTTCAGGGCTGACATCATCGCTGACCCAAAGGCCGGGACTCTCACCGGAACTGACTCCTTCGCATTCACCTGCGCTCAGCGGTGCCTTGGCAGCGGCGGGCAGTGCAGATGGAGCTGTGGGGTGGTGACTCTGTTCCATTACTCACAGCAAACCACAGGAAGAGGAGCGGCATGCTCACCCAGCCTCTCACGCACTGGGCCCTGGCGTTCCTCCATTGCGCGTCTCCTGCACAGAGTGCCCGCAACCTCTTCCTCAAGGATGAAGGGGCTACAGAGGCTCCAACAGCCCTGCCCTGGGGCCGGTCTGAGCCGCGCCTCCATGCGGGTCCCAGATACACACTCCTCCTCTCCCTAGCCAGGGCATCCTGAGAAAACTGCCCCAAGCCGGGTCATGACCAGGACTGGGACACTGCTGACCTTCCAGGCAGGTCTGGGACCAAACTGGCAGAAAGGAAGTGGGAAGACTTCAGTTCTTCTCAGAAAATAGGCTGCCCCAACTAGAACCCTTATCCCTTCATGAGACTTCACGTTCCTGTCTCACCTCCCCTCACGCCTGTGCTCCTGGCATGGCAAAGACGTTCAGTTTCGCTAATGGGTCACACGCTCACCGCCAGGCCCTTCACACATCTGATGGATATTCCCACTGACAGAGACACCTTCCCAGTCCCCTCCATCAGCGCCACACCATTAGCTGGCAGACCTCTCTTTCCTCGATGACATTTTATTCCAGTGGGAACCACAGCAGCAGTCCCTGAGGAGCAGGGCTTTGACTATAGCCTGCCCTTTCGCCTTTGCTGCTTTCGCAGCCAAACTCACCAGTGGCTGGAAGCATCCATGGGACTCATTCCCTGGGCAATGACCTCTGAGAAAACTGCTTCTCGGATGAATTCCTCCTGCTTACAGTGTGTTAGAAGGTGGGGTGCTGGCAGAGGCTTCCTATAGCTGAAAGGCGACAAGCCCTCCAGGGACGGGCACAGGAAGAAATCTGTTTCCTCGGTGGTCACCGAGCTATAAACGATACCTGAAACTGCCTGCCTCCAGATTTACATAAGCCAAGTAGTTCCCCATTTGCCAGTTTCCCTTGCAGCTGAACATTCCTAGCTGATGTGTCAGCTTCTTGGTTCCAACTTTTAAACAGGTTACTTTCTCCAGGAAATATCCCCCGGTTGCTAAAGATCAAGATCAAGGGAATATTTTTCTTGGGAGTGGCGCATCATGCCTATCTGTCACTTTCTTTGACACTGAGACACAATACCAACACCTACGAAGTAAAGGACAGGCTGATTTTGCCTTGCACTTTCGTCAGCAGCTGGCCAGCCCCACGCAGAAAGGCATGCTGGGCAGGTCTGGTAGCAGAACACTGCTCACCCCAGGGTCTCCAGGGAAAGGGGAGGAGAGGAGCCAGGAAGGAAAGTAAACCCTTCCAGGTATGCCTCAGTGACCTGCCGCTCTCAACCAGACCCACCGGAATCAGAGAGTAAACCTACGCCAGGTGTGGCAGCCCACACCGGTAATCCCAGCACTCGGGAGGCTGAAGCAGGAGGATCGCTGTGAGTTCCAGACCATCCTGGGCTTCAAAGCGAGCTCAAGGCCAGCCTGAACTGCATAGTGAGACCATCTCAAAAAGACAAAAAAAAAAAAAAAGTAAACCCATCTCCAACAGCAAGCCGACTGTAACATTCCCTTAATCAATCACTTTCACAAGCCCCATCTCTGAACACACGAGGCTTTGTGGGCTGGTCCAGATGCATGCCACAAGTCTCTGGAGGTCTTTGTACCTGTTCACCTGCCTATATGCCCTGGCTGTGAGGTAGGTAGCAGGGACCCACTGGTAATCACCATGCTACTGTTTTGTTTGTGAGATAAGGTCTTTATATGTAGCCCAGGCTGGCCTCGAACTCATGATTACAGGCAGGCCTTCCCACACCCAACTGTCATCATTTTATTTTTAACCAGCAATTTGTTGACTAAACAAGCACACCTGCAGATGAGATTAATAGCAGTTTGTTGTGTTTTGTTTTTTTTTTTTGGAGACAACTCTTATGCTGCCCAGACTAGATTTGACTTGCAATCTTCCGGTTTGTCTCCCGAGCAGCTTCGATTACAGGTGTGCACCACCACACCCGGTGCTCTGGCACCAGCTTCTGAGGGCGAAGACGAGCTTGCAAATGGTTGAACTGCATGCCCACCCCTAAACCTCCAAGGGGGAGCAGGCATGAGACACCACAGGGAGAGGGTCATTTTGCCTGCCGAGAGAGCCAGAGGCTACCCCCTGCACTGGTGGCAGCACTCCGTGATCAGTGTCAGTGCTGCAGGGAGCCCCCTTCCACCTCCTGCTCGGTTACTGGCCAGGGCCACACTCACCCCTGCCTGTTTATTCACTTGTGGTTTCAACCTGCTCAGCTGTACATGAAGGACAGCATGGTGCCCAGGCTTCTAGCTCCTTCCACAAAGAAGCAAATGAAAGTTACACAACCTCGATACTGTCATGCTGTCCCTCTAGGTCTACGTACCTGTTCACTCATCTGCAAGACATTGCAGGAAGTCTCACTTTGAGTCACCTGGTTTTCTCGTATTTTTTGCATTTTGTGTGTCTCCTTTCTGCTTCCTTTACGCCCCTCCCAAAGTCTGATCCTGTCTCCCACAAGCAGACGCTCTCATGCATTACTACATTTAATCCTCAAAATGATGTCTCACTTGACACAGGGTAACAGAACACTGACAACACCCAGTGAGTATGTGATAGCCATCTTCGCCATGCCACAGGGAATCCTCCCTAAAAGCTGCCATAGTAATTTTCTTTTCTGTTTGGTTTTGTTTTTTTTAGAGGCACTAGGAATCAAATTTAGGCCCTTGCACAGGCTAAGCAAGCCCTCTAGCACTGAGATACATCCCCAGCCCTGCCACAGTAATTCCTATTCCCATTTTGTCAATGAAAAGTCAAGGCCCAGCAAGTAAGCTGTAGCGGGTTGTGTGTCTCCCCAGCCCCAAAGCATTTAGGGTTAGGTCAAACCAGGTAAGAGACCTAGGCTTGGAGTAATACCTGAGGGAGAGTATAAATGGTTTAAGTACAAAAATTTATTATACATAAAGAATATCACCACTAAGGAACGCAGACCAGCTAGGACACGACTGTACTAGATGCTGGAGAGGGACGGCTGGCTCTCTGGAGAGTGGACAGGTTTGGGTGGCTTGGCGCTTCGAGCCACACTGACGGGTCAGTTAGACAGAAGAGCGCATGCCAAACACCAGGACAGCGAAGCTTGGGGCCCTGAGTGACAGTTTTGTGTCCTCTGTGCCCACACTGCCTTCCCTGCCTGACGTGGAGCTTCAGAAGACAGCACAGCCCAAAGTGAACAAGTGACACCAAGGGGCTTGCTAGGGCGGCCGAGGCTTGGCTCTGAAGTCACAGCAACACCTCTGTAAGCAATATGTTTAATTGGATGATTTCCACGAACTCTACATGAAGTTTCTAAACATTGCAATTCAGTGAAGTACAAAACATTAAGTTACAGGCTGTGGGAGAGAAGGCAGCATCACCGGCAGCTCCTTCCAATCCTGGTTGTTCTAGGGGGACGGGGGAGGTCTTTTTTAAACCAAGCCCCTCCTTTCAATGTACAAAAGAATTACTCTGATCAATATTAAATTGTATTGAAAACAAAATGGACTAAAAAGCAAATGCTACTCTATGTGTGGGCAGCAGCGGGAGGAAAGCATGAGTCCTTGGGAGCAGGACGGGGCGGGCTGGGGAGGCCCCGCGGCCGGGCCCGGCGCTCACTCGCGCTGCTCCATTTTCACCTTTGGTGGTCGCAGGAAGGTCCGGTTTTTCTTTTCTTTCTTCCCCTTCGTATTTGCTTGGAAGTTTCGCCAGCTGTCCACCCGACCATCTCGACTTTCCTAAGGAGAAAGAACAAACCAGTTTGAGCTGAATAGACCGCAAGCTTCCCTGCCACCTTCCCACACTCCCATCCGGGCCTAGGCCAGCAAAGTTCTGCTCTTGCTGGGCGTGGCGGCGCACACCTGTAATCCAGCACTCTGGAGGCTGAGGCAGGAGGACTGCTGTGAGTTAGAGGATAGCCTGGGCTACACGGTGAGATCAAGGCCAGCATGAACTACACGGCAAAACCCTATCTCAAAAAAAAAAAAAAAAAAAAAAAAAAACCAGAGTTTTGCTTTCATTTCCAGGGGCCCAGGAAAGCGGGATGCTGTCTCTAGAAGGCAGGATGAGCTCCAGGTTGGAAGAGCAGGGCACAGTCACCAACACTTACCACAACACAGCCCCTATTTGTTGGTGGCCTCTGAGCGTTTGGATTTCATTTGTTTTTGTTTTACCTTTATAGTACTAGGGGTAGAACTCAAGCACATATTACTCCTACCCCCCCACAAAACCTACATACTAGCCCGGCATGGTGGCACACACCTACCCATGCAGGAGTCTGAGGCAGGAGGATCACCATGAGTTCAAGGCCAGCCTGGGCTACATAGTGAAGTCAAGGCCAGCCTGGACTACATAGCAAGACCGTCTCAAAACAAACGTGTGTGTGTGTGTATCTCAAACAAAAGCTGAGTACTGTATGGATTACTGCCAGCATTTCACAAATGGTAACACTGAAGTTAAATTATTTCTTCAAAACCACACAGCTAGCCGACAGCACAGCCACTCTTTCCACTGCACCTTCTTACCGCCCCTCAGACTTGGACAGGCGCCTCCTACACGCCGCGCTGAGGGAAGACCCAGCGACTGGGTGCCTCCAACACAGCTGTGCTGAGGAAAGACCCAGTGATTTCTCCCGTTGTGAGGGAGCTGCTCACTTCCCTCCTTCTCACACACAAAGAGGGACAGAAACAAAGCCATGGGCTCTGGTTAGCCAGCCCCACCTAAGTCCTAAATCCCACAAGGAAAGACCAGAAACTGGCCAGACACCCGAGGGTATCTAAGAAGAGGCAAGTTGAAAAGCCACAGCTCCTCTACAGGAAGGACAGTGGGGTCACAAGAACCTTAGTGTCAGGCCGGGCGTGGTGGCGCACACCTGTAATCCCAGCACTCGGGAGGATGAGGCACGAGGATCGTAGAGAATTCAAGGCCAGCCTGAGCTACAAAGTGAGCTCAAGGCCATCCTGAAATGCATAGTGAGACCCTGTCTCAAAAAGACAAAAAAAAAAAAAAAAAAAAAAATTAAAGAAGACCCTAACAGAGAACCTTAGTGTCTGTTAACAGTCTTCTTGGTAGGTAGGGTGCTACTGTTTACCCCTAAATTAAGGGTGCGGTCTGTTCTTCCCAGGCTGTTGGCGGCCATACCTCCCACACTCTCAAACCCACTGGGGGATCCTCCTGACCCTAAGCCAGGCCACAGAGCTTACAGGAGGCTGAGCCAGCACCAGGCCCATCTGCCACGGCTCCCACTCCTCCCCACAAATCCCTTTTCCCTCTACCTGTCCCACTCAATCCTGGGAACACCCCAGGAACCAAGTTTCCTTGTTCCAGAGTAAGAATCCTGGCCACCATGGCCATTTACCTCAAAGTTTTTCTGCCATTCTCTTTCTCGTTTGGCTTTTTCTTGAGCTTCAATCTCTTCTTCCCTTTGTCGTTTCCTAGGAGAAAAGGACAGCAAGGGTGTTTATGTGATGCTGGCAGACTGTGTTGACCACACAAGGTAAGGTGTGTCCCCTATCAACTAGAGGTCTGCACAGACGGTTGTCTGCAAAGGACTCAATCCATCTGCACAAAGGTCTCATGCTAAAACACGCAAATCAGGCTGTACGTAGGGGTTTAGAAAGACATAAATATGCCTGTTACCCAGACAGCCCATCAACAGCAATCTAAGGTTTTAGGCTCAGTTAGTGACAAAGCTTTGTCAACAACACAGACCACCTTATTTCAGTGGAATGACCGTGATAGTAGTGGAGGGTCTTGATCAAGACCTCTGAACAAAATTTAATCCTACAGTAAGGAACTTCCACACAACTAGCATAAAAATCTAGTTACTATTAAACACCAACTAATAATACAAATATAGAACCTAAGCTCGATATTTCTTTTTTTGTTGTCTTTTTGAGATGGGGTTTTACTATGCAGTTTGGCTGGCCTTGAACTCACTTTACAGCTCAGGTTAGCCTCAGACTCACAGCATTCCTCCTGCCTCAGCCTCCCAGGTGCTGGGATTACAGGCGTGCGCCGCCACACCCGGCTCAGTATTTCTTATGACCACATACACACAAAAATCATACTTTAGAACAGTGACATTTTATAAATGGATATATTATACAGTAACACACTCACCAGAACTGGAGCCCTAAGTCCTACAGAAGTCCTGGCCTCAGTAACAATGGCCCCTCTAATTGCCTATTTCATTCCAGAAAGTCAGGAAGAAAACACACAGCATTCCTGGGTAAATGAATTCCCTAAGGACAGATCTATTCAGTATTTCCCAAAAATCAAACAGAAAACTTTTTACCCCAGGGATTCAAAAGCTTGGCTATTTCTGGTAAGTACTTTAGATGGTTTTGTAAAATTGTGTATTGCTTAATGAGGCATGGTGGTACATGCCTATAATCCCAGCACTCACGGGGCTGAAATAGGATGAGGGCTGTGAGTTCAAGGCCAGCCTGAACTGAACAGCAAGACCTTATGTCACAAAAAAAGTATTACCTAATTCATGCAAAAAAAAAATTCGCATGTAGCTAATTCAGGCATTTAAATTTGCTTTAAGTGAATATGTACATATGTACCTTTCATGCATCTCTTTGGCTTCTCTCTCTTTTCTTTTAATTTCCAGCTCAGCAAATAGTTTCATGGTCTGCTTATACACTGCTTGTTTGAACTGTAAGAAAATTAAGGACAAAAGAAAATAGAAGCAAACATTTTATCAGGAAACTGAAGTTCTTGTATTTGAGGTTCAAGACAAAAACAGATTAGAACTTGGCAAAGAAAAAAAGTCTTCAGAGAGAATCACTTAATGGCACTGCTTCTCTTGGGAGATAAATAACCCAGACACCCAAGCCGGGTGTGGTGGCACACGCCTGTAATCCCAGCACTCGGGAGGCTGAGGCAGAAGGATCATTTCAGGTTCAAGACCAGCCTGGGCTACAAAGCGAACTCAAGAATATTTCAGTATCTTGTTAAACACTACAACCTCTCTTGGATAGACAGGTACTAATGATTTGCATTTCTTGGTACCTTTCTACTACTTCCAAACTTTCTATCATCACCATATTCTTCTTTATGATCAGGAAAAAACAACTAAAAACATTAGGGCCATTTTGCCTCCTATAATCCCAGCTCTTTGAGAGGTTCAGGCAGGATCATTACCTGAGCTTGGAGTTGGGGCCCTGACTGGGAGGCAGAGCAAGACACCTCTCAAGGAAAAAGAGCTGGGGTTCCTAGCAACTTAAAAGGAGAAGGCAGCTTTCTAAGTTCAGAAAGGCCTCCAGGAGAAAATCAGAGGGAAGGAAAAATAGGGCTGAGGACAAAACCCTAAAACACTGCAAGAGTAAACCCACAGCAGGTGGCTGGCTGAGACAGCCTGATGGTTCTCAGGCAGCGCTGCCACATGGGTAGGACCATCTGCTGTCAGCAGAAGTGTGGTAAAGCAAGAAGCTGCAAGGAAGCAGGAAGACAGCTTTCCCGATATAAATCCTGGGAAAAAAGTGAGTGGTAAGATTTAGGATAACTTCACATTTTTCAAGTGTGGCAATGAGACATAAACAGGCCAAGGTCCATAAAAGAAGCTGTCTGATTAGCCAATACTTTGTTTCTTCTGTAAGACATGAAGCCATGAGTATCAGGACCAGCAGGCAACTAAGAGTTGGCTGTGCTCCTCCTAAAGCTCTCCACACTCTTCACAATTACTACTGCAGTTTCGTGATTTAAATGTCATGGAAATTGATAAATGTGCTTATAAAAAGAAGTGTTTGTTACTTCCTTGAAAGACTCAATAAATAAACAAGTCTTAAAAATAACTGGTGGAGCAGGGCATGGCGGTGCACGCCTGTATCCCAGCCCTCAGGAGGCTGAGGCAGAAGGATTGTTGCGAGTTCAAGACCAGTCTGGGCTACAAAGTGAGTTCAAGACCAGCCTGAACTGCATAATGAGACCCTGCCTCAAAAAAGACACAAAAAAATAAAAAATAAAAAATAAAAAATAAATACCATAGTTGCAGGGTGTGGTGGTGCATACCTGTAATCCCAGCACTCGGGTGGCTGAGGCAGGATTGTTGCAGAGTTTGAGACAGTCTGGGCTACAAGGTGAGTTTAAGGCCAGCCTACACTGCATAGTGAGACCCCGTCTCAAAAAGACAAAAAAAAAAGTAGTTGCTGGGTACGGTGGCGCACACCTGTAATCCCAGCACTTGCGGCACTGACACAAGAGGATCACTGCGAGTTCGAGATCAGCCTGGGCTTTGTACCCCCTGGGGAGTTTAAGGCCAGAACTGGATAGCAAGACCCTGTCTCAAAAACAAACAAACAAACAACAGGTGGTGGCACATGCTTGTGATCCCAGCTCTCGGGAGGCTGAAACAGGTGGATCACTGAGACTATGTAGTGAGTTCAAGGCCAGCCTGAACTACATAGGGAGACCCTGTCTCCAAAACAAAACCAAAAACTAGTGGTGAACTAGGTATCTATCTAAAATTCTACTCTTTGATTGTTTCACAAGTGCCAAAGTTCTGATGTACTTGAAAAGAAATTAAACATAGAAACTTACAGACAGTACTCTGTGTGTGTGTGGCTTGTAACATAGTCAACTGTGAACTCTAGTCAGCAGATGTACATACTCAAAAGAGAAACAGCCAGGCCCACGTGAGTGACAACGTAAGCAGATGCTCAGTTACACATCTTAAGCTCACGCGTAGACTGTTGGTAGCATGCAGTCTTCATCTCTTAGGCTCCGTGGATCTCGTGACAGAAGGTAAAGTGGCTTTTCCCACATTTGACTCACCAACTCTGGGTCATCCTCCTCTACATTTGTAGGTTTTCCTTCCTTCTTTAATTGTTTTTTTCGTTCTTTCACCTAAAAAGAATTTTTTCCATCAAAAGCTGAGCACTGATACCTTGAGCACAGCGACCGAGGCGCACATGTATAACAGGCGTGCTTTTCTGTAGGTTTAGGCGTAACAGAAAGATTACAGGAGGGAAAGACGAGCTCTCCCGCCCCCATTAAAGAGAAACCCCACAATGCAACCGGAACAGCAGGAATGTTCAGCCCTCTCTCTAACCCTGGCTACAATCCAAGCTACCAGAGGGCGATGGGAGGCGGGGGGGGGGGGGGGGGGGGGGGGGGGGGGGGGGGGGGGGGGGAGCGGCAGCCTCACCAGACCAAGCCAGACCCGAACAGCCTCAGGGACAATAAACAGATTACCTGTTCATCTTTCTCAAATTAAGAGTCACACAATCATAGAGGGGGGGAAAGTCAAGTTCTAGAAAAAGCTACAAAATCTGTAGTAGTATATTAAGCAGTATTTTTCTAGCATTTCTACAACTGCATTCTTGATTATTTCACGGTGTAACTCTATGAAACCTTTAATTTTCACATCACACTGATATTTTATTGCTCTGACAACCATTGAGAGCAAATGCTTAATTAAAAATAGCCACTCACACAAGACTGACAACACTCTACTAAACAACTTGCTATGCCATCAAAGACAAGCGCCTTCCAAGCTCGGAAAGGCCCTACTGCCACCCTGTGGTGAGGAAGTCGCAGGGTGACTTCCTACAGGCAGCACAGAGAGCATAACCAGCATGCACGGTCCTGAAGTCGGCCAGGACTGAGCTTACAAGTGCCGCTGCCAGCGCAGGACCCGCAAGGCAGTTACCAGCCCTCACCTCCTGTTTACTAATCTTCCTCATCGAAGCTGGATTGATTACTGTTAATAAAGTTCTGCTTCAGAGTCCAAAGTTTTAAAAGGAAAGTCACATCCACATTCACTTGCCTTTGAAACACCTTTTATAAATGACCTTGAGGAGTTTTTTGCTCCAGCAAATAAAAAATTAAAATAAAAATCCTCAAGCAAGCCATTTCCTACCGCTTCGGAGATCTACGTAACACCCAAGAGCAAGTCCCAAAACACACCAGGCAGGACGGAATTTCTTTCACCTACGTCCTTCCTGATCATGTTCTTAGTATAAACATGCATTTTTTTTTCTCGTTTTAAAAATTTTCACTCAAATCCCCTTGCCAGCCATCCTCAAGCCCATGTTCCAAAGCCTTCATGGAGACAAGAATAAAAATCAAGAATCAAGAGTCAAGCCCCCTCCACTACTGCACGCTCAGTGGGGGCGGCGGGCAGGGGGATAGGACTGTGCGGGCAGCGCCCCGCCCGCAACAGGCCGTGGAGGGCCAGGAGGGGAGGAGCCACGCCCTGGCCCTCCCTCGCCCGCAGCTCTCCCTCTGGCGGGCCCTGGCTCTAGGCACCAACACTGGTGACAGTGTGGCTCCGCGGGGGTCACGTACGTACTCACACATCAGGCTGGCGGCCGGCTACCTCACATTTGCCCTCCTACAAGGTGCCCGGGCTCGCTGATGCTTCCTTAAACACAGCAGCACTAGAGATACTCACAGTGTGTTCCACGTATTCTTTTCCTGCCTGAATCACATCCAGGGCCCTCTTCTTTTGTTCCTGATCCAGTAGCAACTTGTAAGCTTTGTCCACAGCTAATGCAAAACATTGAGATTAGCTGTTTCTGCAAACACCCTCTGAAAGGCTGGACTGTACTCAGGCAGTGCAAATGAACTGGCGCTCTCTAGAAGCACGCCCTCCTTTGTTAAGTTATTTACTATGATTACACTAACTTTAAAAACACATAAAAATACATCAATGACCTTGAAAGCATTGGGAAAAAAATTATATACACACCCAAGGCTGAACACAACACATCCGCATTTAGCTCAGTAATAAAATACTTCCTACTTTATACTCAAAAAAAAAAAAAAAAGATCCTATGCAGTAACAATCCCTGTGGACACATAAACGATAAAACAAAGCAAAGTCATCAACTACTTTTCATTTTTTTTGTAGTGTTGAGGGTTAAACCCAGGGCCTTGCACACGCTAGGCAAGTGCTCTACGACTGAGCTGCACCCCAGCCCTCAAGGTCTACTTTTTAAGCAACGGTTTCGTTCTACTGAAATCCACAGCTTCTTCATGACCAGAAGACAAAACTCTAACTTTCTTTTCTTCGTCTAAGAAGAAGAACAGTTAATCTCTAGCACAGTATTACTCAGCAATAGGTTAAATTCACAAATACCTTCAAAAGCCTTCTGTGCTCTGTCAGCATCGTCTTGGTTTTTGTCAGGATGCACCAGTATGGACAGCTACAGTAGGAGAAAAGTCAGGCTTGTCAAAAGACACGTTTAGTAACACTGAGGCTGCGCTGGGACCCTTTACAACCAAAAGCTCTAAGGTACTATGGCAAAAAAGGACTTGTTTTTAAAAAGCACAAATCTTGCCAGGTGTGGTGGTGCACATCTGTAATCCCAGCACTGAGGAGGCTGAGGCAGGAGGATAACTGCAAGTTTAAGGCCTGAACTAAGGTAGTAGTAAGATCCTGTCTCAAAACAACAACAAAACACAAATTTCATCAAATGCTCAGAAACATGGTCTTTAACATAATTCAAAAAATAAATTAAAAAAAATTTAAAATAGCGTAATTCAAACACCAAAACATAAAAGCACAACTGGGAAATTTACAGATTTATACACAAATTTGAGAGCAAATGCAAGTCTATCATTATGAAGATGCTGTAATAATTCGGGAAAAGAAGGGGAGTGCGAAGTACTGAGCTCTGCTTCGTCCCTCGTCCTGAGCACTGAGGGGACCAGGCAGGCACGAGGCATCACCTCTGCCCTGCCGGGGAACGGAAGGCGACACTTCTCGACTCCGGGTGCATTCCAACCCTGTGACGCTTCCCAAACATCTCATGTCTACTTTCTGCTTTCAGACCTGAATCACTCTCTGGCATCTGGACTTTGTAAACCTCTACTAGAATGGGTCTCAGATGATAGTAAGTGCTCATTTTGTTAGGTGGGATAGACAGTTATACAAGAAGATATCCTTCTTCTCTTTCTTGTACTAGATGTTGAACCTAGAGTCTCCACACTGAGCTACATCTTCAGCTCTTTTATTTTTTGAGATGGTCTAAGTCACTAAGTTGCCCAGGCTGGGCTCAAACTTGTGATCCTCCTGCCTCAGCCTCCAAGAGTCCTGGGATTATAGTCATGCACCACCACAAACACCTTTTTTACTTAGGAAGGATATATGCTAAGTATTTAGGGGGATAACATGGTGCCTTCAGTTTACAAATATTTCAGTCAAAAATACGTAGTTAATTAAGTCACTACTGGACACACCACATACAAGATTATTCCCCATTCTTTCCACATTATAAATTTTTTTAAGAAAGTTAAGCCTGACATATGCCTATAATCACAGCACTCAGGAGGCTGAGGCAAGACAATCATGAGTTGAAAGCTAGCACAGGCTACACAGCCAAGTTCCTGTCTCGGAAAAAAAAATTACACCTCCATAAGTGATTCTTTTGGAATCCACGTTGAAAACCCTGCCATGCTATCCCAGGCGGACACCAGAACTGTGTTGGGGGCAGAAACCAGTGCACAGTCCAGCACTGATGGAGCCCAAACCCTAAATCCTGATCCCGACTTTGGTCACCTGTTCTCTATGAGACCGTGAACTATTCAATTCCTGCCTCAGCTTCCTGCTCTAGGAAAGGAGCACTTACAACGCTAAGTGCTTACATCTGAGCAGGTGTTTGAAGGAGGAAATGAGATGACGCACACAAAGTAAATGTCCTAGCGCAGCCTGCCAGCAGCGTACAGCGAGGGCTGAGACACCCGAGGCGCTTTCCGGGAGACACCACACTTGAATACTTACAGGTACATTTTATAAACAAGTTACACGCACAGAGCAGTCCAAACTAAGTTGCCCAAGGGCACACTGCTTAAAGTGGTACTATCAAGATTTAAATAAAACCATATGGTCTAATACCTAACTGTGAGTCCATACAAGGCTCAGTAAGAACTCTTCAACTCAAATTTCTGAGTTTTCAACAACATTAAGTTGTACAGAATAAGGACTTGAGGCCAGGCATGGTGCTGCACGCCTGTAATCCCAGCACTTGCGAGGCTGAGGCAGGAGGATCACCGCAAGTTCAAGTCCAGGATGGGTATAAAGTGAGTTCAAGGCCAGCCTGAACTGCATAATGAAATCCTGTCTCGAAAGGACCAAAAAAAGGACTTGAGTGCTTGCTTATTAAACAGGAAACAGGGAAAGGCTACTTACTAATGCATTATAGTAGGAAACAAGATTTTAAGAAAAGGAAAAAGCTAAATTTAAGTGCAGGGTAGAGCTCAGGAAGAAAAAAAATCTTATAAAGTCCTATAATCAGAAATGACTGATCAGGCGAGGATAACACAGATCTTGTCTGAGCTGGGCGTGGTGGTGCAAGCCTATAATCCCAGCACTTGGGAGGCTGAGGCAGGAGGATCCTTGCAAGTTTAAGGCCAGCCAGAGCTACAAAGTGAGCTCAAAGACAGCCTAAACTGCATAGCAAGACCGTCTCAAAAAGACCAAAAAAAAAAAGATCTTGTCTTAATAGCAGATCAGAAGATGACCATGAGCGAGCAATCTGAGAAAATTACTACACTGAGGAAGCAAGTATACAACACAGGATATAAACAAGTACATTGTGCAGAAGCTGAGTGTCACATTCAGTGCTGGTCAGGTCCTATTAAAATGACAGACACAAAGATATTAAGATTACAAAATACGGGCTGGGGATATAGCTCAGTGGAATAAGCGCCTGCCTGGCAAGGGCAAGGTCCTGAGTTTGATCCCCAGTACTGCAAAAAAAAAACAAAAAACAAAAAAAAAAAACAAAAGTTTGCAAGACATGAAATTATACAGGAATATAGCTGGGCACCATAGCATGGAGTACACATGGAATCCCAGCTATTCAGGAGGCTAAAACAGCAGGACAGCCCGAGACCGGAAGCTGGAGGACAACCTGTGCAGCTCAGCCAGATCTTACCTTTAAAGAAGGGGAAAGTGTCGCAGGATGAAGCTAAAAGGCTGTAGGAATCACGTGGCACACCCTCTCCCAGGATCCCAGGGACTTGGTAGTGCGTCCACACAAGCTCTACCACTCTTAAACAAGGGGGTGGAGAGGTTCTATTTGAATATAACATTCATTCTAATTGCAAGTAAGCTCTGATCATTAAATTATTTAACATTCTGTCACTATGAGGGTTTTTTTTTAACAAGAACAGTTACCTAGACTTAAAATGGGAGGGGGGGAGTTAAATTTCGGCCCTGAAGTAGCAAGTCCTAAGAGAACGGCATGTTTCACGTGTTTTGTCTTTTTCTTTTTTTTTTGTCTTTTTGAGACAGGGTCTCATTAAGCAGTTCAGGCTGGCCTTGAGCTCACTTTGTAGCCCAGGCTGGTCTCGAACTCGCAACGATCCTCCTGCCTCAGCCTCCCGAGTGCTTGGGTTACAGGCATGCGCCACCATATCCAGCTCTTCACATATTTTCCAAAGGTTCAAATTCTAGTACAAAGAAATATACTGTACCTGACGAAATCTCTTTTTTATTTCTTCATCTGTCACTTCAGGATCTATCTGAAGAACCTGGAAGAATCAAAATCAAAATCATAAAAAAGATTAAGTTTTTACTTAAGAGGTGGCCAGTAATTTTATACAATAGGTCTGGGGATACAGTTCAATGGTAGGAAGCTTGCATAGGAGCCCCTGAGTTCAATTCCCAGCACCCCACACACACACACATATAAACACATGTATACATATAAACACACATATATATAACTATATAACTGAAATCAGCACCCATTTAGACCAGCACACCACGCTCCAGGCTGGCACAGTCTAAGAACCACTCAAGAACTGTAAGTGAGCAAACCAATGAGAACAGCAGCTACACTGTCTACGGTTCCTGGGTGATATAAGGCTCTCCCTCCATCAGAAAATAATTTCCTTGCTCCCACATGTTTTTTGTGGTGCTGGAGATAAACCCAGGGACTCTTGACATACTGGGCAAATGTATGACCACTGAACCACACAGCCAGTCCTACAGATACATTTTGCTATATATTAGAAAATGTTGTTCTCCTCCATTAAGAAAGGTATTGCCACGCCTCCTATCTTTGTAAATGTACACAAAGCACAGAACTGAACAAATACGAAAATCAGGCCAGCTACTTAGTTTTCATCTCAAAGGAGAAATGGTCAGCAACTCTCAACCCAAAATAAACATCAGAAGCACTATAGAGCCCGGAGATATAGCTCAGTGTATACATGCCTGCCTGGCAAGCACAAGATCCTGAGTTCGATTTCCGGTACCCCCAAAAAAAAGAGAACCACTGTAGAAAACTGCGAGCAAAACCCACATTAAGTAGTGCACACCTGTAATCCTAGCATTTAGGAGGCTGAGGCAGGAGGATCACTCCAAGTTCAAGGGCAACCTGGGCTACATACTGTAGTGAGTTTAGAGCCAGGCTGAACTATAGTGAGACCTTGTCTAAAGAAACCCACTTTAACAAACTCTGAGCAGGGCTTGATGGTGCATGCCTATAATCCCAAAACTCTGGAGGATGAGGCAGGAGGACATTGAGTTTGAGGCTAGCCTGGGCTACATAGCTCAGTTTAAGGCAAGCCTGTAATATACAGCAAAACACTGTCTCAAAAAGGAAAAAGAGCTGGGCATGGTGGTGCACACCTGTAATCCCAGCACTCAGGAGGCTGAGGCAGGAGGATCTTTGCGAGTTCGAGACCAGCCTGGGCTACACAGTGAGCTCAAGGCCAGCCTGAATGGCATCACAAGACCCTGTCTCAAAATGACGGACGGACGGACGGACGGACGGACGGACGGACGGAAGGAAGGAAGGAAGGAAGGAAGGAAGGAAAGAAAGGAAAAGAGATTACAGTAAGGCAGCAAGGTGTTACTGGTCTACAATCCTAAAACTTACAACACTGAGGCAGGAGGATTATGCATTTTCAAGGCCAGCCTGGACTGTGTAGTGAGGCCCTGTCTCAATAAACAAAAAACAAAAAACCCAACCAAACATCAGGCACAATGATACATGTCAGGCATCCCAGCACTAAGGGAGGCTGAGACAGGAGGATACCAAGTGTGAGTCTTCCCTAGGCAATCTAGCAAGTCTCAAAATAAACAGTTGAGGATGTAGCTGAGTGACCAAATATCCCCAGGTTTGATACCCAGCAGGGAGGAAGGGGAGAATGCAAAAAAAAAAAAAAAAAAGCATTCTTCAGACTTTGTGTTTTGTTGTTTTAGTGATACTGAAAATTGAACCCAGAGCCTTCCCACTGAGCGCCATCCCCAGTCAATTTTTTTTTTT
>PVLD010024775.1:0-24849 GCA_004027595.1 Dinomys branickii
CATCCACGAACCCTCAGGAGTCAAACTTGAATCTGCGCAAATTGTCATAACACCTCTCTGGCAGAGTTTCAATGCACACTAAACACATCATATGGGCCCAACATCATTCATGAGCATCTTGTCAGCTTTGTCTGAAAAGAAATTTTTTTGTAATATAGAAGTCATTTCTATCTCTTCTCAACCTAGTAGCGGGTCAACAATACTATAATGATACCAGTTTATTCAGTGTTCTGATCTTACTGTGAACTCTCTAAGAACTTAAAAGTTGTACGTCTTATTCTAGCCACTGTGTTAGCTAAGTCACCAAGATTTTTAAACTAATTCTGTTGAGAAATATTTTACATAAAGTGCAACTACTGAAGTGCATGGTTTGGTGAGATCCAGAAATGGTATATATGCCTAATATGCCCACGAAAGTAAGCTGTAATTCCAAACAGTTACTAGCTGCCCTTTTAAAATAAATCTTACCCAATGTAACCCTTGGCAGTGATTCATCTCCCTTCTGAAACTATGAAGTTAGTTAATGATTTTTCAAGAACTTCACACAAATGGAATCACAAAGTATTGGTTTTGTTTTCCTTTGTTCACTCAAAATGATGTTGATCCATCCAGTTGTTCACTGGTGTCGGTAGTTTATTTTTGTACATTGCTGAGTACAAATCCATGTTCTAGATTTACCTGAAGATGCTGATCTGCATGCCAGTTGACCTGCGTCAGCTCCAGGTTTTACTTTTATAAATAATGTCTCTATGAACAAGCACTAACAGGTTTTTGTGTAGACTTTATATTTTCATCTTTCTTGAGTAAATTCCTAGAATTGAAATTTCTGGCTCACATAGGATATATAATTATCCTGCTTTTATAAAAGCCATTAGCCTGTTTCTGGACATGATTGTTTCTAGGTTTTGGCTCTTGTGAATAAAATTTCCATAAAATTAATGTAGACATGCATTTTGATTTCTCTTTGGTAACACCTGCAAGTAAAATTACTCTCAGGTATGGTTAATGGATGCTAAACATTAGGAGAACGTGCCAAATTGTTTTCCAAAGTGCTGGAAACGTTTGCACTTCTATTGTGAGGTATTCTAGTTGGTGCACATTCTCAATGGTATTACATGTGCTGTCTTAATATTTTGAGTCTTATTTTGAATATTTTATCCATTATTTTGTTTGTGCAGTGATAGCGTGTGATTTTAATTTGCATTTCCCTAATGACTAATGACAATGAGTATATTTTCAAGTACTTATTGATTATTTATATGCCTTCTTTTGAAAAGTGTACTGTTTCAATCTTTTGTCTACATAATTAACTTGGTTGCTTGGGGGGTTTTGTTGCATTTTAACTGAATTGTAAGAGTTCTTTATAGGCTCTGGATATAAGCCCTGCATCAAATACATATTTTGCAATCGTATCCCCTACTTCTGTACCTTGTCTTTTCATTTTCTAAGCAATGTTATTTTAAGAGCAGAAGGTTTTAATTTTGATGAAGTCCAAATTATCAATATTTCATGCTTTGTGGTTTTTGCATCCTAATTAAGAAAGCTTTGCCTAATGCAAATTCAAAATTTTTTCTCTTATATTTTCTTCCAAGCTTCTAAATTCAGCTTTTGTGTTTATGTCAATGATCCATGTCAAGTTAATATCTGTGACTGACATGAATAAGGATCCAGATTCATTTTTTGGAGATCCAATTGTTTTGCATCATTTTTAATTAAAAACAAAATACCCTTTCTCTACCGAGTTACCTTGGTATCTTGGTTACTTTCCTCCTCACTGGGACACAACACCCAACACCCACAACTGTAAGGAGGAGAGGTTCATGTTGGCCCACAGTTTGGAGAGGTTTCACTCCGTAGTTGGCAGCTCCTAGGCAGGGCGGCACAGCAGAGGGGCACAGCAGAGGAGAAACAGCTCATGGTATGGTGGTGCAGGGCAGAGAGAGATCGAGGAGGAGGAAGAGAGATGGACCCTTCCAGACCAGACCCCCAGTGACCCAAGTTCTCAGACCAACATCACATTTAGGTATAAATTCATCAGCAGACTAATCCACTGCTGAGTATCACGCATCATGATCCAGCCACCTCCCCAAAGCCCTACCTATGAGCATATGAGGTTTTGTGGGTGGGAGCTATCTAGAAATAAACCGTAAGACTTGGCCTCCTTGTCAAACATAAATTCATCTCAAGGAGTTCTTTATTCTCTTCCACTGATGTATGCAATTGTTCTTTCAGCAGCACCCATTAACTTGGTTACTACAGTTTTACAGCAAATCTTAAAACAGATAGTATAGACCTGCCTATTGTGTTCTACTTTCTCAAGACTTCTTTTCAACTTCTACAGGTATGTTAGATTCAGCTGGTCAATGTCTCTGAAAATGTTCTGTTGGAATTTTGGTTGGGATTTCATTGAGTCTATACATACAAGCCAATTCATAAATAAATAAATCATATATCTCCATTTATTTAGATATTATTTAAATTCTTTCAATGGTATTTGTTTGGTTTGCTTTTCATGGTACCTGCCACAGTTTGTTAATATTTCCTTGAATATTTGCAGTTTGAGATGCTACTGCATCTGCAGCTGTTTTATAATTTTAGTGTTCCGATACTTGTTGCTTAGGTATAAAAATGCAGCTGGGTCTCATTGAATTTGTGTTCTCTGAGTCTTGCTAAGCCCCATTATGAGTTTTGGTAGCTTTTGTGAACATTACTTAGGATTTTCTACATAAATGATCATATCATCTGCAAATAGGCAGTGTTTTGTATCTTCCTTTTCAAATCTATATGCTTTGTATTCGTTGAAAATCTTACTGCATTGTCTAGAATTTCTAGTCCAATGTGACATGAAAGTGGTAAGGAATGTTCTCAGTTTTTTTATTTTAGGGAAAGAATGTTTAGTATCTCATCAAGTGTGCCATTAGCTGTATAGTTTTCGTGGAATCAGATTATCAGGGTGAGGAAGTTTCCTTCTATCTCAAAGAGATTTGTTCTTTTTTCTCATGAATGAGTTTTAGAGCATATCAAATTAATCTTATACATCTATTTAGACGACATATTTTGAGAGGTTTTTCCCACTAATAGAGTGAATCACATGGATCAGTATTTAGATATGAAGGCAAACTTATAACACTTGGAAACTCCCTTTGGTCAAGATAGATTTCACTTAATACATTTTAAGCAATTTAAAGTCCGTTTTCATGAGGAACATTGACCTATAGTTTTGTTTTCCCATAATATGTTCACTTATAGAAACAGATCAATACCAACTTCTTTAAAAAGCACGAGGGAAAAAGCATTGGAAAGTGTTTTCTCTTCCACTATTTTTGAGAGTTTGTGTAGCATTCGCAATATTTCTTTCATGAATATTTAAGAGAGTTCATGAATGAAACATCTGAACCTGGAGTCTTCTTTGTGGAAAATTTTAATTATGATTTTAATTTATGTGATTAATATGCTATTCATATTTTCTGTTGCCTTTTTCAGATGTTGCAATGTTTATCTCTTAGAGATTTTCTTCTAAGTTGTTGAATTTATTGGCAAAAGTTGTTCATAGTATTCTTTCATTATCCTTTTGATGTTTAAAGGATCTGTAGCAGTCTGTTATGGTTTCGGTCTAAAATGTCTTCCCAAAGTCTCATGGGTTCTGAGGTGAGACTTTGGGTAGGAGACTGGACTATGAGCACTAACCTCCTCGACTCAGTGAGTATGTCTCTGTTATGCCTGGTGTCTAGATGCCCCCTCCTAAAACCTCATGAGATCATAGGTGGGAGTTTTTCAGAGGTGGCTGGGTCTATAATGTGTGATACTGGGATTGACTTATGATGCAATGTTAGGATCAAGAGCATTAGGACTATGGGTATGAGTGCCACTCTCCCTAAGCAGCCTGGGTGAGAAACATGAGGTAGGAAGAGCTGTGGTCGTCCCTTGCTTGCTTGCTTTGCTACCTTTTGCCCACCATGCACTGTTCCTCCTGTGATACCTGTCTGCCCTGACGTCTTGTTTTGGAGCCAGTCGACTATGAACTGAAACCTCTACAAACTGTGAGCTATGTAAACCTTTCCTCCTTTAACTTTGGGTGTTGGGTATTTCATCTCTGCAATGAGAAAAGTAACTAAGACAGTCTCTTACTATTGCAGTCAAGGTTAACAGGGGTATAGATTTAATACAAGACACCTAAGTTATAGGATTATTTTATAGTATTCACCCAAAATGTCAAATGCAGAAGAGTACAGGAGATCTGTCCACACACTAGAGACCCAACGAATCCAGCTGAGGGCCTGCATCCCACAGCAATGCACGGCACGAGTCCAGCTGAAGACCTAGGGCCCGTGACAGTGTCTTCCATGAGTACAGTTGGAGGTCTATAGCCCACAACAATATCTCCTGCAAGTTTTATCAAAGATCTGCCCTGGGAAGGCCCAGAGGACAGTGGTGGAAGCTAGAAAGTCTGTACCAGCAGGGAAAAGGCTCTATGCCAGCAGGCTGAGGGATCTGCACTGGAGTAAGGAAGCGATGCTCAAGGGAAGGAGCAGAGCTCCCCGGAAAAGCACTACAGCCATCCTCAGCAACAGGGAGGTCCAGAGCTCCTCCAATGGTGAGAACACCTGAGTTCTTATCAGGAAAGCCAGTGTGACCAGCTTCTCCAGGAGGATCAACAGCACTCACCTTCCCCAGCCCTGTTCTCCTTTTATGCAATTGGCAACAATCCTCAGGGGGAACCTCCATACCCTTGGCCACACTGATCCACTATAGCTTGGTGTAACATAAGCCGTGGCCTTCTGCCCCGATGTTTGTGCCCTGAGGCCACATAACCATGGACTAAAAGCTCTGAAACTGTGAGCCAAAATAAAACTCTCCTCTTTAAAGTTGAGGGTGTCAGGTATTATCCCAGCAACAAGACATTAGAATAAAATATAGTCTCTGCCATTTCGATACTGCTAATTTCGATGTTACCTCATTTCTCTGGAGCGACCTAGGTAGAAATTCATCAGCCTCACTGATATTTAGAGCCCTCTTTGGGTCCAATATGTTTTCCCTTGTTCTCCATTAAAAATTTTACAGTGTATGCTTTTTCATCTAGATTAATAATCCTTTTTAAGTTACATCTTGTATATGCTATGAACCAAATAATATTTATTTTCCTCATGTAGTTACCTATATGTGTTAGTGCTATTTATTGAAAATAACATAGTTTGCTTCTCTGTAATTTTTCCCTCATTGGATTGTTTGGGGATATAGGATGAAATCAAATGATAATATACTGTGGGTCTAATTCCAGACTCAATTCTGTTCCGTTTGTCTACTTGCTCATCTTTGTTATTTCTTTGTGGTACCAGAGAATTAAACTCAGGACATTGTGTTTTCCAAGCAGGTGCTGAGCCGCTAAGCCATATTCCTGGCCTTACTGGTTCAACCTTATTTCATTAGCACATCTCATAGATTTCACAGTTCATAGTAAGTCTATAAATTAGTCTATTATTAGTTTACTAATACAATTCTGTTTTTATGAAGATTACTATGGATACAATGTACCTTTTGTATTTACACACAGGTTGTAGAATCACTTTGTTATTTGTACACAAACGTTGCAGAAGGACTTTGAGTGAGATTAAACTGATTCCAATTTGAGAAAAACTGCCACTTTAACAACACTGACTCTTTCACTACATAAAATCATTGATAGCTCCAATTATTGAGCTTTAACAATATTTTATCATTTTCAGAATAAAGGTATTGTGTGTAGTTTTAAAAATATTTTCCTATTTATGTTTTTTATGTTCTTATAAGGTAAATTTTTCAAATGTACATTTTGTATATACATTTTGCATCTTGTAAAATTGATAAATTCACTTACTGTTTAGATACATTGTAGTTGTCTTAGCATTTGTAAATATAGGCAGCTTTACTTCTTTTCCAAAACTTTGCATTTTTCCCTTTAAAAATTTCACTGGCTACAACTGTCCATACAATGTTGTATAAAATTAGTGAGCATGAACATCTTTCCTTTTTTGTAATCTTAGTTTAAAAGTATTCCAACATATCGGAACTTATGGGATGCAATGAAAGCAATCCTAAAAACGACATTTAAAGTGGTGAATTCTTACATCATGTAAACAGAACAAACACAAACAATCTAATGTTGCACCTGAAGCTTCTAGAAACAGAAGAGCAAGACAAGCCCAAAGCCCATATAGTTATAAAGATCATAGCAGAAATGAATGCAAGGCAGACTAAGAAAACAATACAAAGAATTAATGAATCAAAAAGTTGGTTCCTTGAAAGAATAAATAAAATTCATTAACTCTTTGCCAATCTTATCAAGCAAAAAGAAATAAAAGACTCAAATTCATGCAATGTAGAACGAAAAGGGTGAAATCACTACAGAGCCTGTGGAAATTCATATCACCAATACCTACTTTGAAAATCTTTACCCTTATAGGATGGAAAACAAAGAACAAATGGGCAGACTCCTAGATACATGTGAATTACTAAAGCTGAATCCAGAAGATATAAAAATTCTGAATAACCTAATATTAGTTAATGAGATTGAAAATGTACTTAAAAACTTACCAATAAATAAAACCCCAGGTCGTGATGAATTCACTACTGAATTCTACAAGATAATACCTATGCTCTGCAAACTCTTTAATGAAATTGATTTTTTTTTTGTGGTACTGGGGATCGAACTCAGGACCCTGCACTTGCTAGGCAAGCGCTTATTCCACTGAGCTATATCCCCAGCCCCTCTTTAATGAAATTGAAAGGGAAACAATACTCCCTAACACGTTCCTGGAAGCAAGTATTATGCTGATACCAAAACCTGAGAAAGACCCAACCGAAAAAGAGAACTACATACCAGTCTCCCTGATGGACATAGAAGCAAAAATACTCAATAAAATACTAGCAAACAGAATGCATCAAATCATCAAGAAGATCATACACCATGACGAAGTGGGATTCATCAAAGAAATGCAAGGCTGATACAACATACGCAAATCAATAAATATAACTACAAAGGTAAAAATTACATGATCATATCAATAGCTATAGAAAAAGCTTCTGACAAAGTCCAACAATCATTCATGATTAAAATCCTACAGAAAATCAGAATAGAAGGTCTTTACCTTAAACTGATCAAAGCCATCAATGACAAACCAACAGCCAACATCATACTAAATGGATGAAAACTGAAAGCTTTCCCTTTAAAATCAAGAACAAGACAAGGATGTGCACTGTCACCACTCCTCTTCAATATAGTTCTGAAAACATTAGCCAGAGAAGTCAGATAAGAGAGAGAATAAAAGGAATAAAGATAGGAAAAAAGAAGTTAAATCATCATTATTTGCAGATGACATGATATTCTACATAGAAGACCCCAAAACTCCACAAAAGTCTTCTAGATTTAATAAGCAAATTCAGTAGCATAGATACAAAGTCAACACTCAAAAGTCAATAAAATTTCTGTACAAAAGCAACAAACTCACTAAGAAAGAAATTAGGGAAACCACATCCTTCACAATAGCAGCCAAAAAATGAAATACTAAGGAATAAATCTAACAAAGGAAGTAAAATGTCCATACATTGAAAATTACAATACTCTGAGAAAGAAGATTGAAGAGGATATCAGAAAATGAAAAGATATCCTCTGTTCATGGATGGGAAGAACCAACACAGTGAAAATGGCCATACTCCCAAAATTATTATACAGATTTAATGCAGTCCTGATCAAAATACCATCAACATACCTCCCAGAACTAGGTAAAACATTTCTAAAATTCATTTGGAACCACGAGAGACCTAGAATAGCAAAAGCAGTCCTGGGAAACAAAGGCAAGGCAGAAGACATCACAATTCTTGACTTGAAATCATACTTCAAAGCTATTGAGATAATATCAGCACAGTACTGGCAAAACAAACAAACAAACAAACAAACAAAAACAGACCTGAGGATCAGTGGAACAGATTAGAAGATGCAGACACAACTACAAACACACTCAGCAACCTTATCTTTGACAAAAGGGCCAAACATGCTCACTGGATGAAAGATAGCCTCTGGCCCTCTGCATGCTGAAGAATAAAACTTAGACCCATGTTTATCACCATGCACTAAACTAAAGTCAAAATCAAAGATCATCACACTAAAACAGAAACACTCACTCTACTGTAAGAGAAAGTAGGTAGAAATCTTGAAGACGTAGGTGTGGGCAAAGAGTACATGAACAAAACCCAAACTACATGGGAAGTGCTTCAAAGAATCAACAACTGGGATCTCATCTTATTAAAAAGCTTTTGCACATCAAAATAAATCACCATGTGGGAGTGAAAAGATACTCCACAGAGTGGGGAAAAATTTAGCCAACTCTCCGTCAAACAAAAGACTTCTATCTAGATCATATAAAGAACTGAAAAGTATCAACACCCCCAAATTCAAAGAGCCAATCCATAAGTGGGTAACTGAGATGAATACACATTTCTCAGATGAAGAAACACAAATGGTAAATAAATAAATGGAAAAATGTTCAACTTCACTGGTCATTCAAGAGATGCAAATTAAAACAATACTCACCCCATCTCACCCAAGAAAGAATGAAGAATGACTATCATCAAGAAATGAACCAATAACAAATGCTAGAGGGACTGTGGGGAAGAAAGAACCCTTTTCCACTGTTGGTGGGAGTACAGACTGGTGAAAACACTGGAAATCAGCATGAAGATTTCTCAAATAACTAGGGTCAACCCAACTATTCTCCTTCTCGGTATTTTCCCAGGAGAACTGAAAACATCATACCACAGCGATATACGTGCACCCACGTTTATAGCAGTACAATTTGTAATAGATAAATCTTGGAAACAACCCAAATTCCCATCCACCAAGGAATGGTTATAAAAGATGTGGTATTTTTATACAATGAAGTAGTACTCAGCTATAAAGATGAATTTGAGACCTTTATAGATAAGTGAATACAACTTGAGACCGTACTCATAAGTGAAATAAATGAGACTCACATATATAAACATCATATTGTCTCCCTAATTGTAAGAACCTGCACAATGTACAATAGATACTGGGCAATGGGAAGAAAGTGTTCAAAAGGAAAGAAAAACTGGGATGGGGAAAGTAGAAAAGAAGGAAGGGACAAGAAAAAATACATATTTATATTTATATGTATATATACAAAGATAGTTACACTATTAATTTCTATTAGTTCATTGAAAAGAAAGGTTTATGTTTTTATTGTCTGATGAATTTTTCATACCTAGATCTTGTAATCTGAGCAACTACTTTGAAGATGACAATAGGCACTATATTAACCACTGTTACCCTCCTACTATCTTGTTTTGAAATTTTGTATCTTTTTTATTGTTTTTTCTCTTTAAAATGAAAAAAGTTAAAAGTATTCAATATTTCACAATAAATGTGATGCTCACTGTTACGGTTTAGATCTGAAATGTACCACTAAAATCCCTATGGGTCCAGAGATGGGGCTTTCAGATGATGATTGGATTATGAGGTCATTATACCCATCAGTGGATTCATTCATTGGTGAATTTATAGCTAAACGTGTAGATAGGAGGTGGGGCCTCTCTCTCCGCTCCTGGGCTGCCATAGGTTAAACAGGTATCTTCTGCTTAGCCCTTCTGCCATGCTGTTTCTGCCTTACCGCCAGCCTGCCACAGACTAAACCCACTAAATCCATAAGCTAAATAAACCTCAACATTTTTAAATTAAAGTGTCAGATTATTTTGTCCCAGCAACTAAAACATAACTCATATACTAGCCATATGCTTTTCATGTATTCCTTTTATTAGGTATAAAATGACCCTATGAATACAAGTTTGTTGATAATTTTTGTCAAGAATGGTTGCTGGAATTTATCAAATACTTTTTCTGTGTGTATGAAATGATATGATTTTCCTCACTGTTCTGTTAATTTTGATTTATACTGATTACTTTTTAAAATGCTGCTAAGTATACTGAAACCTTTCAAGATACTGTATACGTTAGAATGAATTTAGTGACTATTTTAAATTTTATATTCATGAGGAACATTGCTTCATAAATTTTGGAATGTCTTTTATCACATTTTGGTGTTAGAGTTGTGCCATCTTTATGAAAAGAGCATATAATTGTTTCTTTTTTCTCTATGTTCTGAAGAAGTTTTTGTGTGATACATGTCACTTTTCCTTAAATGATTGTAGTATTCACAGGCAAAACCACCTGGACTTGTAGTTTCCTTTGTATGAATATTTATTACAATTCATTTTATTTTTTAATAGATATAAGGATATGCAGATTTAAATTAACATCTTTTGTCACTTTTAGTTTCATTTTCAAGTAATTTATTTCCTGTAAGTTTTCAGATTTTTGACATGAATTACTTCTTAATGTTCTTTTATTGCCTTTTAACGTTTGTTAGACAGGTAATAGTGAACTCACTTTTATGCCTGGTATTATTAAATTGTTCTATTTCCCTTTTATTCTCAATTAGTTTAAATAAGAGTTAACCGATTTTACTAACATTTTGAAAGAATAAAGCTTCAGTTAATTTTTCTACTGTATTTGTCTTTTCTCCGTGTTTTTTCATCTATTTAATCTGGGTTTACTTTATTCTCCATATCTTCTTTATGTTCTCTGTATCTTTCTTTAGATTGCATTGTCTTTTTATTTCTAATAAATTTAATGCTATAAATTTCCTCTAAACACTACTTTATCTGCATTATTCAAGCTTTGATATTGTGCATTTCAGTATCATGCGAAATTCAAACTAAATTCCAATTCCTCTTGTGATTTCAAAATGATTGCTATTGTTATTCTTATGATCTATATCTTCACTGAACTTTTTGCCTGGCTCTTCACACTAGTGGTAATAGACTGTTAGAATGTTCAACAGTGATTTTGCATATGACTAATTCTTCCTTTAATTCTATTGATTTCTGCTTCACGTGCTTTGAATGTCCTTTGTTAAACAGACATGCATTTATGGTTATTATACGCTTCTGATGCAATGAGTTTTTGCCATTATAAAGCATTACTCTTCATATTTTATAATGCTGTTTGATTAATGTTTATTTTATTGATATAATAACACCAGTAACATCCTTTCTTTCACAACTGTATACAAGGTGTTTTTATGACTTTACATTAACAGTGTACCTCTTGAGGATAATGTGTATTCCTACGTTGCCTTCATGCAGCCTAATGAACTTCGCCTTTTATTTCAATCTCCTTGATGAACATTTAAAACAATACTGATATCATCGTATTTAGCTCTTCTTCCACTGCCTCCAGTTTTGTCATTCCTGTTCCTTTTTACCTGTATTCCTTTGATTTCTTTGAATGTTCTTCTGACTTCACTTTTATCTGTTGCCTACTACTTATGTGTGTCTCCTTCAATTACCTTCTCACATTAATAAACTTTATATTGCAGTAATTTCATTTTCATGGCAAAGTATAGTGAATTTTCTTAATCTCATTTTGCCTCAGCAGCCATTTTGAATGCAACTTTAACTAGGTCACCTTTGACACATTTTCTAGTTCTACACTATACCAAAATGGCCCCAACTAGTGCCCAGAGATGAAAATGTAAAAGAATCTTTTCCACCAAAAGCATTAAAGTGTCCCTCTTTGTCCACATTGTTGCCAGCATTTGTTTTCTCTTCTTTGTGTGGTGTATCTATGCAAAGATGCTACTGTGCCATAAGTAAGCACGAAATTCTGACATGTGCAATAATGCAGATGGATCTTGAGGCCGGCATTGTTTGATAGAAGAATAAGTGATGGGTGTTCTATAGCAAGTAGGATAAATATAATTAATACTAGTGCATCATATTTCTCAGAAGAGAAAAGCTTTTAGTATACTCAGCATAAAGAAATGATAAAATTCTAAAGTAATGGATATGCTAATTGCCCTGAGTTGACCACTGTCCGATGTACATGTGAATAAAAATATCAAATTATACACCATAAACATGTACAATTACTAAGTGTCAATGAAAACAAATAAATAATAAATATAAACTATATTCCTTTGTTTTGGTGCAGGGAATTGAACTTAGGATCACGCACTTGCCAGGTAGGCACTTGTGCTGCTGAGCTAGATCCCCTGCCCATAAACAACATTCTTGCTAAAAAGACTTTTCAGTCATTTTTCTATGCCCTGATAGTGACCCATATCGTATTTCCACAACATAAAGTGCTAGTTGTTGGGCTGTTTCTCCCAATCCTTCTTAAGAGTAAGTTATGAATTATATATATATATATATATATATATATATATATATATATATATATATCTTTGTACAGTTTTAGGGGCATAAATTTTCAGTTTATTTGAGTAAATACCAGAAGTATAACCACTAGATCGTGTGGTAAGGATCTCTGATGGCTAGATCATGTGGGAAGAGTATGTTTAGCCTCACAAGAAATTGCCCATCCAAGGGGCTGTTCCACCAGCAATGGATGGAAGTGCCTGTCGCTTCACATCCTCACTGTATTTCATGGTGCCAGTGTTTTGGATTTGACCACTGTAATAGATATAGTGGTATCTCATTGTTTTTAAAACTTGCAATTCCCTAATAGCATATGAGGTAGAACTTTTGTTTGTATACTTACTTGCCATCTGTACATCTTTTGGTAAGGTGTCTGTTTTGCCCATTTTTAAAAAAGAACCAGAGTTTTCATCTGCTTATCATTGTGAGAGTTTTTTTTTATTTACAAAGTCTGCCCCAAAAAAGTAGACACACTTCAGCAGTTCACTGTACTGAGTAATGTCTGGATGCTCGAGGCCACCACTTTGAGCATTTCTTGTCATTGTAGAAGCCGAAAGTAACTTATATTAACCTGTCTCAGTAAAATTAGTATTAAAATATTAATATAAGTTTTTCCTTTTACATTTTTGACAGGCAGTATTTTTGCTAGCAGATGTGTTTTTATTGGATGTATCTTTTGCAAGTATTTTCTCCAAGTTTGCAGTTTGTGTCTCCCTCACTTTCTTAAGTTTTTCACATTTTCATGAAATCTAACTTGTCCATAATTTCTCCCACGTATCCTGCCTCTGGTGTGCCATACCAAGGTTTCTCCTATGTTATCTTCTAAGAGTCCCCAGTTTTTTCTTTCTCTCTTGCAGGCCAGCCATAAAGTGGATCGCTTTGCTCTTCACATTCTTCCACCATGATGTGCTGCCTCACCACAGGGTCTAAAGCTACAGAGCCAAATGACCACGGACTGAAACCTGCCAAACTCCCAACCAAAGCATGTGGTTGGAAGGTGATTGGGCCATGGAGAAACTCTACTCTTCAGTGGATCAGTCCACAGCTGAGTGTGCTGCTCTGAAGCGAGGCTTGGTCAGAGGAATTGTGTTGCTGGGAATGTGACTGGGGGTGTGTGTCGCCCTCCCAGCTCTCCCTTCCGTCTCTGCTTCCTGGCAGCCATGGCATGATCAGCTTCCCCATGCCAGGCCTTCCACTGTGCTAGACCTTCCACCATACCATTACTGTTTTGGAGCCAGACTATGGACTGAAATGTCTAGAACCACGATCCTATATAAACCTCTCTTCCTTTAAGTTGTGGATGTTGGGTATTGTGGTCTAGCAATGAAGAAGTGACTAAAATACAAAATAATGTATTCTCCTTAGAAGTTTATTAATGCTTTTGTGACTGTAACGGAAAGATGTGACTGTAACGGACACACTGTTTAACATTTCTAATGTTCATTTGAACCCAGATCTGTCTGGCTCCAAAGCCCATGTCTTCTCTATGCTGAACGTTAGTGTCACCTAAGAAAATTTGTTTATAAAATCAGGTTCCCGGGGCTCCCACCAGTCTTACAAAGTCACAAGCTCATAGATGCAATCTTTGGAAGATTCCCCCAGCGTGACCTGGTGAAGCACAGCGCTCCTGCACTCCCCATATGCTGCTGAACAGTGGAAGAGACATCCTGGGCCTGGCTCCTGCCCCATGCGATATCAAGGTAGCAGCCTTATACAAGGCTGTACATCACTTTCTTGTTTCTCCTGAAATTATTTTCTTCCAAGTCCTCTCCTCCATGATAAATTCATGGCTTAGGAGAAAAACCTGTTACATTTATAGGCTCTATCTGGCCATCTGACTCTTGCTCTCATGTATACTCACTGTCGAGCGCTGCTTCTCCAGCCTGAGAAGCTCCTTCGTTCATCTTCTCCCAACACATGTGGATGGCCCTTCCCAGCTGGGCCTCAAGAGTCACATGGTAATGCGCTACAAACACTGTTCTTTGGAGTCAAGCGATCCAGCCTCCAAACTCAGCTCTGCAACTGACAAGATATGCGATGACAGACAAGCAACCTCAGTGTATTGTCCCTCAGTTTCTTCATATGGAAGTGGGGGTAATAATAGTAGTAACACATACGGTCTCAGAGAATGCTGATGTGTATGGATTAGCAGGTCACTACGGTCAGATCGGTTACACCCAGCTGGCTATTGCAGTTATTAATGCACAAATAGTCCCTTCCTTCTGCAGAGCTTTCAGTTATGATCAGACCTATACTGTTAACTATTCCCAGTGTGTTCCAAAAACTGATACCCCATCTTTATCGCATAAGGAGTTCGGGTAATGATAAAAACTAAGTTATCACTAAGTACACTATTTAATATAGCTGATACCTATATGGACGTGTGTGTATATATATATATATATATATATATATATATATATATATATATATATATATTTCCTTTCAAAACATTCTCTACAGAGGAAGTAGTTCATTGATTTACATCTGCAGCAAATGCTTCATTCGTAACCAAACAGTACTTTGGGCAGCACTTCCTCTGTGGACTTGTAGCCCTCCCTTGTGTGCTCGTGGAGTGGGAATGACTGTAGGCTTGAAGGCAGACACCGTGGTATTTGTTTTAGCTGTCTCATCGGCATGCAAGGTGGCCATTCACATTGTGAACCTCTGTCTCTCCTTCATCTGTAAGGTGGAATAATTACTTTTTTTTCCCACCAGTTTCCTATGTATTGGAGGGAAGCAACAATGCCACGCAGTACTCTGAGACCCTACCTTGGGGGGTAAGGCAAAGCAACCCTTGGGGATGTGTAAGACAGGCAGCTTTACAAACCTGCAGGCCGATCCCTGCAGCAAAGTGGGCGAAAATACTGTTGCTCCTAGCTTCCTGGTACCCAAAATCAAACTGGTAACTCACAACCTCAGATTAAAAAATGGTAGCCAGTAACAAAATAAAAATAACCAAGACAAAAGCAAAACAAAGCAGAAGCAAAAATGATACAGAATTTCAAAACAAGATGATAGGAAATTAACAATGGTTGTTATATTCCGTATTGTTATCGTCAACAAATTTGCTCAGATATTTTTCTCTTTAAAATAAAAAATGTTAAGCTTAAATGCAAACAAATAAAATACCTAAGCTACTAAAAAATAAATAAATAAAAATAAAAACGTGGGAGCCAAAGACAACCAAAGTCATCATCCATTCCCTTCCAAGTGGTGTTTTGCCTTTAAGCTAAGTGCCTTCCACTTGAAGGGCATTCTTTTATTTGGGGCTAGCAACGACATTGACTATCACATTACTTAAAATCACCCAAATATACAAACATTATTAGTCCAAGCATAAAATGAAAAAATGACATAGGCCACTACCTAGCTAATGGGGAGGACATTGAGTCTCAGGGCACCAAGTGCATCCCCACATGCAATCAGCCAGTCCAGGAAAACACCGGGCCCATACTTTCAGCAGAACACTAATTCAGCCCTTCTCGGAATCAGTAATAGTCCAGAGCAAATGGCTCCATCAAGGATCATATTGTCTCCCCAATCATTAATTCCCAGAAAAAGGATCACACTGAACTATTACTGCTTTAACACACACATCAGATGAAAAGTATAAGCCAACCTGCTTAGAGGGCGGCACTCACCCGCGCACGGGAACCTGCGCACATCCCTCCCTCTCTCCCGCAGCCACTGTAAGTTACCTGCCGGGCAGTGGTGCTGCTGATGACATTGCTGGCCATACTTGTAGTTTTGCTGCTCTCCACTTTCTCATAGGTTGCGGTAGCTCTGACGAAGACAGACAGACAGACCAGGAAGACGAGTGATTGTAAACATGCTACTGCTAGTGAGGAAAAGGACAAAGAGGAGGAGGATAGTTTGTACTAACCAGTAAGCATTTGTGAATTATACATGGTGTGTGAGGTTCCAGGGAGGAATTTTTAAATCATACAATCTCATTGGAACTCAACAAAAACGCTATTGGCTCCACTTGACAGAAGAGGAAAAGAAAAAGAAAAAAAAAAGTCACATAGGAAATAAGCGGCTTAGCCAGAACAGAATGCAAACCCATGACCTCAGTTGAGTCCGGGGCTCTTTCTCCTGGATGGTGACTCTTTTAGCAACATCTTGACCCCTGACATCTCCATGTCCTATCCTTATCCTAAGAGCAGCCTCCCTGCTCGTCTGACAAACTAATTTCTCTGCCTGGAGCTCCTCTGGCAGCAGCAGTGCAGGAAGGGAGTTAGCGTAGCTGGGGCAGGGGATGGGTAGCTCGGAGAGAGCAGCTGCAGGGGGGAACTTGGGCAAAACAGAAACAGTTCCACTTTGATTGGGGAAGTTGGGCTGTTTGTGGCACTCAGTTGGTTGTAGAGATTGATTCTCCCAGCACAGCATGTGCTTCTGGACTACAAAGACTCTCTCCTCTTGGTGACTGTGGTATCCGGCACATGTAGAGTTTCCATGCACATGTGAGAACAAGCTCTGGCCAACGGAGCAGCTAATAGTATTCCTGGCTAAGCTGTCGCAGATCACTGGCTCAGCAGTGGGTTTAGGTGCAGAGCAAACAGCAGTGATGGTCACACACAGTCACAGCGGTGATGGAAAAGTACAGCTTTCTTATTTTAAAGAGAAGAGAACAAAAACAAAATAACAAAAACAAAGACAAAAACAGAACAATACAAAAACAATAATAGCAATACCAACTTTCAAAACAAGAGGATAGAAAATTAACAATGGTTGTTGTATTGCATATTGTTATCTTCAAAGTCATTGCTCAGATAAACTACAGTTATTGTGACCCAGCACAGACAGGGCATCTAAAAGTGTGCCTTGATTCAGTATAACCATCTTATGTGTTTTACATGGTTTTTCTGGCTCTTGGACTGTTAATCTGTGTTTATGGTAATTAACTTTATAAAGACATAAGATAAATAAATGACTCTGATGCTGGTATAAAAAAGGGGGAAGTGGAAGAGAAGGGAAAAAAGGACTGAGGTGTGTTATGCACATGCACCGATTCCCCACAGTGAATGTAATCACTATGTACTGCAAACGTGTGAAATAATAAAAAAAAACAATTTAAAAAGAAAACTACAATAAATGTTTAAATTAATAAAAATTATTACAGTAAAAGACATTGCCAAGAGCAATAGGATGTTTATTTAAAGAGGAGAGGAGTATTTAGAATGGGATTAATGGCGTGTCTTTTATTATAATTAATTTGTAATTAAAATAGTCACTGCATTTTTTAATCACTCCTTATCTATCTAAAGGGTGCACTGGGGAGACTTTCCCCCAGACCACAGTCACCTGCTGAAGGCAGCGTAGAGCCTGCCCCACGCCTTAACAGCAGGCTCTTCTGCAGGCAGCCAGATGAGCTGTGTCCCTGTGCCCCTGTGTATCAGCTTCAGTTGTCCTCGTGTCAGTGACCAGGCCACCCAGGGGAGAATGCAGACAACTGGGCGCGAGGGCCACGCATCCCAGGAGGGATAGGGCAGTCCTGAGCCGGGGGTAGCTGGTGTGCATCCAAGCCTTCCAGTGCCCCAAGGGAAGGCTCGCAACCAAGGCTGGGACAGAAAGAAGCTATAGGGTAAGACAGGCCTACGACTAAGGTGGCCCAGTGACAATACCACAAAACCTTTCATTTTCAACTCCTATGGCTCAGCAATCATAATCCTAAATCAGTAGTGAAAAGAAATGTTCATATCTTCACTTTTCTCTGACCTTCAGAAGTTTTTGATAGAGTTAGGCAGCACACACTAATGGGCAAGGAAAATTAAGGCACAATTGATGAAAATCTGTAATTAAGCACTAAATTGCCTGGCTCAGGCCTTAAGTGCTGCAGGAATTTACAGGAGGGGCGGTCAGTGAAGGCTGGGTAATGCGTGGGCAGCCAGAGCTCTGACGTCTGCAGCCAGCTCAGATTCCCCGGAGGGGGAGGACTTGTGGGGCGGGAGCTTTGGCGCAGGGCTCAGGAATCTGAGAGTAAAGGCAGAAGAGAAGGGGATGTTCGAGTCAGGCGCAGGAGGTCTGGCTATGAAAAGAGCAAGGTAGAGTGGGCAGGGAAGCAGGAGTCGTATGACTGGCTGTGGAGCAGAGATGCCATGGAACCTAGGCCCACTGGCTCCAAGAAGTGTTCTTTTGGAAAACAATCCTGCAGCTGCGAGCAGGGAAATCCAGGCTCCAGAGAAACAGTTCACCTTGAAAGGTGAATTGAAAGGGATGCCCATGCCTGTGTGGGCAACACTATCCAATGCCCACAACAACCCCAGGATTAACTGTTAGGGAGCCACAGGCACCAAACAGACATTGTGTGAGGCAGTGCAGGGTGTTGGGAGGTGACCTGCCTCCGAGATTCCAGGACACTCTGGCAGGGAGCAGAGGTAGCAGATGTCAAACTATTTCAGGGACTCCGAAAGTATGTTGCACCCAGAGTTCCTCTTATTGTCCACCGCCCTACAGACACCTGCTTAACCAAGGCAATAATTATTAGTGTCTGCACTGTGCTAGGTACTCCGAAGGGAATTAGTTCACCCTGTCCTCTCCAAACTCTGAAGAGGTGAGCCCTAACCGTATCTCTAGTCCACAGATGGGAACACCCAAACCGGACAGTTTGAGCGAATTTTCCAAGGTGGTGTGACTGTAAGAGGCACAGGCAAGATTCCACACTAGGGAGCCTGCTCTGTAGCCCACTGTGCTGCCTGCCTGACTTCAAAGGTGCCCTCGGGGCTGGCTGTGTACTCCTAATAGGGAGCTGCCGTTCAGTGCGCAGCGAGTGACCCTTAAAACACTCACCACTTCGGAGAGATGTGTGGCCAGTCACAGAGTAAGGAGGTCATGGAATGAAAAGGTCTGCCCCTGTTATCGCCAGTGTTGTCCGCAGCCCCCGGGCAGAAGCGAGAACAGGGCTGGGGATATAGCTCAGTGGAATAAGCGCTTGCCTAGCAAGCGCAGGGTCCTGAGTTCGATCCCCAGTACCGCAAAAAAAAAAAAAAAAAAGAAGCGAGAACAACACAGCGGCCCTCCGGAACCCCGACCCCACGAGCTCCATCTGCGCACCCTGGGAGCTGCGGAGGAAGAGGCTGGCCATTTGGGGCCCCGCGGCTGCCCTTGGGCTATGCTGTGGAGCTAGAGAAAGGACAAAGCAGCAGAGCATGCCCAGCGGCTAGGGCAGGGGTGGAAGCGGAGGGTAATATGAGTCCCAGGAAAAGGGACCAAAGGTGAGGGAGGAGAGCGGAAGCCAGAGCCTGAACTGAGAGCTGCGGGCTGGGAAACGCGTGCTGCAGGGAGACGGAATTCAGACCTCAGGGCAGCCTGGGAAAGGGCTGAGAAGTGCGAGCAGCTTGGAGCTGGTGCGGTGAATGGAGGACTTCCAGGCCAGCGTCTGCCATGGGAGAAGGGACGCATGCGGAGGATCAGGGAGTGTGAATGCTCGTGTACCAGGCTCACAGCTCCATGCTGTACAGACTTCCATGGTCTTAACCTTCTGCTGTGCTATGGCCCCTTGGCTGACCCTTCCCTGACCCCTGGTGAAATCTATGGACCACCTCACAGGAGGAGACTGTCAGTACATAAAAATGCGTAAGACTAGAAAGGAAACAAATATATCCAAGTATTAAACAGAACTTGGATGCCATTCTCATTTAAATGCTTCTTTATTACTGTGTGAAATAAATTCAACTTGTAAGTCTAACAGCTACTGACATTTCAAAATAGGGCCCACTATAAAGGCTATCTGGAGGTTGTGACAATAATATCATGTGAAAAATATCTGTGATTTCTCTCAGTGGCGAACTCTCACGTATTACTAATGCTGCTGTGGTTCACTGCCCACATTCTAAATGAAATGAAATGAGAAATTTCAATTAGAAGTTAATGAAAACAGAAATTCAATTTTTCCCCTCCTAAGATTGCAGGGCCTTGGTTTATGAGCAAGGGAAATTGATTAGGCTGGAGAATTACACCCAAGCTTTCTACCCATTGTGTATCTTTGAGGAGAAGCTCTGACTCTTGACGGGCAGCTTACAAGGTAAGTCCACCCACCTGACCCACAGAAATGCACGAGAAGTTAGACCTGCTGACCCAGAAGATGAAGGAAGAGGAAATGCAGCACCAAGCCCAAACCCAAGTCAACCACCTATTTAGGTCCTTTTTGGGTAGGGAATGTGCTTCCTACCGGAATTTGTCGCTTGCCTCTGAAAATCATGGCTGAGAGGAATTTGGCCAAGGCCTGGATTCTGCACCGTGGGAATAAGTCAGTCCTGGTGCAGCGGACTCCTGTGAAAAGAGCACATGCTTGACGCTGGATGCAGCGTGAAATGTTTATCATAAAACCAGTAAGTCCCAGGGCAGTTAGTAGGTAAAGAGTGAGAGTAAGTGCGAGGTGCTAAGACGGTGGTTCCAGAGGTCCCGGATGGGCCTGGACTATGCTGAGAGAAGCAAGACCTTAGGGTGTGGAATTTAAGAGGTCAGTTACTCCCAGGGCCATACAAGTGAAAGATGGCTCCAGAGAGGGAGAGCCTGCAGGAGGACTAGGCCGGTTAAGGTACAGGTGCTGGGGAATCAGAGCAGGACTTCAGATTGGACATTGCCCAACCATCACAGTGATGAGACGGTTAAGGGGAATGGGTATGGGAAGGTTGGCAGGTAGAAGTTGAAAGAACCAATACTGTCCAAACACACAGGGTTGGGCGTGAGCCTAGCAGCCTGCCGATCACACATGCTCATCTTAGATGGGGAGGAGGAGTGAGAGAGGGACCTGAAAGAAACACGGTGCCCACACAGGAAGACCCAGAGTGGCCTCAGAGAGAAATGTCCATTAGAAGATCATAAGCAGGAGGAAGGAACCTAGCCTAGGACTCCCAGGGCAGTTGCCTGTGTGGGCTACCAGGTACCTTAGAGTCAATCCTCTCTGTTCTGGGGCTTGAGGTCAGAGTCCCCATAGGTGTACAGACATATCACGCTCTCTGTCTTGTGAGGTCATTTCGGTTCGCAGCTCTCCCTGTGACTCTGGCCCAGCCCCACGCCCAGAGGACAGTCACTGGTATCAGCCATTCACAAGAGAAACCCACTTTGCACGAGTCCAAGCAAGTTGTAGTGCACAGAAGGTTTGCTATAAGATCATTTTAATAACACCCAGCTCATCATCTGGCAGGCCTTTAAAGAAGAGACAGAAGTGTCATTTTCTAAATGTTATTATGCAGTCACGACTTCTGCAGCCAGCGCGGAAGGCCCGCATGCTTGCCTGGACTACAACAGTCACCCGTGCTAAGCATGTTGGGGTGCCCTTTGACAGACAGCTCTGGCTTCGTGTGTGCTGGGGAGCAGGACACAGGGAAGAAACAAACTGGAAGCCCAGCCCCAAGGCAAACCACGTGGCAGGCATTCTGCAAATAGCAGCGGAGTATCTCAGCAAGGAAGCCTTGTCTGGCTGAAGGTCCTTTTGTGTCTCAGAAGCTTGATCCTATTCTCTGAGCTGTCTTTTTCCTGCAGGAGAGGGGTCCATGGAAGCCCACTGAGAGGCCGAAGGTCCCTGAAAGGCAGTGCTAAGGGCAGGGGCCTAAGCGACATAACACCCAGGTTTCCATTCTGGCTTCAGTGCTTCCCACCAGTGTCTCTGCCCCCTCATCTGTTAGATAGAAGACAGTAATAGCACATCAGTGTTCATTTGTAAAACTCAGATGCTGTTCTAAGAAGGAGGCGTGGCGTGTGTCACATGCACAGTACCAGTACCGTGATTCTTGCCATCTCCATGATGCTAAGAAAGGGAAGAGCAAGCACAGGAGCTGGAGACAGAGCTGGGGCTTCCTCCAGGCCAGGCTGTGTGGGGAAAGCAGTGCAAGTGTTGGCGAAGGAAGTGGACTTCAGATTGTGACCTCTCCACTTTCCAGTCAGGGCTTGTTCAGCGAAACTGGTGCAGGAAACAGAAGGGCCACTGCTTTGTGCCTGGCAGCACACAGCCTGACACCATTTAGTCTAGTGATCTTGCTGGGGCCCCTAGACCAGCCCCAGCAGTATTGTCACCTAGGAACTTGCTGAAAATGCAAGGCATAGTGAATCAAGGCCTCCAGGTGGAGGGTGCTGCAAGCCGGCTGGAACAAGTTCTCCAGGCAGTTCTGATACAGGAGAGCCTGAGCAGCACTGCTCTCGCCAAATTCAAACCATCAAGGCAATGGAGGCTGAGAGAAAGCCTAAGCGTTACACACATAGAAGCGTGGGGTGTCAGGCTGAGGAGCAGCCCCCAGCCTGGCCAGCAGGATATGTATGAGGTCAAGACCTCTTACCTCCCAGACAGACGGTGCTTTGGCTCAGACATCACCTGTGCAGCACCTAAAACCCCTTTACCTGGCAGCTTCTGAAGTGCTCAGGCCGAACACATAGCCCTGACACTTGCTTCTTCAAATGAGCAAATGTAGCATTGCTGGCTGCAGGTCTGCAGCTGAAAGGGAGCTGATATGGGCTGGCATCTCCCCAGGAGCCTCACCAGCCAGGCAAGTTCTGCTCTCCCCTCGACTCTGCCGGGCATCTCTCTCGTTCAGCCACGGGAGCAGCACCCAGCAAGGCTACCTTTGCACACGTTAAGAGGTCAGCGTCAGGGGCTGTGTTCAGCCACAGCTCTTTGAGGTGTGCGAACCTTTCTAGGGTCCTGAGGTCCTCATAATTCTCCCTGATTGGGGACCAGTCCCGGGAAGGTTTGAACCTCTTCTCCTACGCCTGGAGTACAAACGGACGGTGAACTGAAACCAGAGTGGCCTTTCTGCATGGAAAGGATAGGACACGAGCCAAATTCAAAATCCCACATTTAACTTGAGCCTCTTGCAACTGTCTTCCTTGTGTGCTCTTCCTCATCTGCCGACAGTGCCGAGGGGATGCTAAGGCGGCAGAGAATGGTTCCCTGCCCTCAGCACCCTGCCCCTTCAAACCCTCCCCCACCACAATCAATAACTCTACTCCACTCTGGGGTGCAAGAAGGCCTCAGCTCTGTTTTCTGAGACATCATGAGAGCCTGCACTGTCACACCACACTGCTACTCATGACTCTTCTCCCCTCTACATGAGCCTGGGACACCTCCATAGCACGTGGGCGCTTCCTCCTCCTCTGCTCCCCAGCCACCTCAGCACAAAGCTCTCCATCAGGAGGTGATTAGATTTGGGGAGCATGATTTTTTTCCCCAGACATAATTGTTCCTTAATTCTTTTAATTTCACTCCCTTTAAACATTACAAGCAACAACTGCTCCTTGGTAAATGATGAAGAAGATTAGTAATTAATCGAGTTTTCAAGTGGTGCGGTTTTTGTGGCAATTTTTTAAAAATATGTAGAGATAAGAGGTTTTGGAGCACATCCTCAGAAGCAGCCCACGCTGGCTACAATTTAAAACTGGAGAAAGCAGAGATCCTTCTAAACTACGCATGAGACCCCTGCCAAGGACGGGGCAAGGCCAGGAAACTAAACAGGCCTCCAGGGCTGAAGAGGAAAATGTGTTTATCCATTTTTTTGCTTGTTCATTCACCCACACCATTGTTTGATCTCTGAAGCAGTTAACTTCGGCCCTTGTGTATTCACCCTTCACGCACTGATGTGGTGGCTCAGCTGGCCTTGCCCCCCTTGTTCTTCTGCCCCTCCCTAGCTTGCACACTGGACAGGGTCACTCCTTCTCTCCTGGCCTCTCCCTCAGTTTCTTACTAATACGCACTCACGCACAATTTCCTGGGCTCTCTACCGCCTATAGTGCCATAGGCATTTACATTTTCCACTGACTTTATAGATTTTCTCCAAACATAGCTTAGCGTAAAAAGAAAATTATGAGCTTGCATACAATTAGCAGAAGGAGGCAGAAAGACACATGTGACACCTACCATGCCCTCATCTGGTTCACACATACATGCACTGGACACAGGAACTCACAGAAGAAGCACTAGATTCTGGCAGAAAGGTCATATGCAGGTCTCAACCAGGGAACTTTAACGAATGTCTGCTAGAAGTCTTGTACTTGGAACGCGGAGAAGACTAAGACATGGTCTGCATTCACAGGGTTTAAAATTCAAAGATAAAGAAAAACACCAGACTCAACTGCCGTGGGTCACAGTAGTGCAAAAATCAGAAGGGATGAACTCTGTTCAGTAACATTTAGGAGTTAACACTGGCCCTAGGCTTCGATGGAGGCCTAGGATATTGTTTGGCAAAAGTAGAGGGAAAGAGGGTAGCAATGGCACACATATGATCCATGGATGGAAACACAGTGCATGTTTAGAGAGTAACAAATAGTCTTAATATTCTAGAACAGAAGATATATGGGAAGGTGTTACAGGAAATAGCTTTAGCGAAACCTCAAACAAGGTTTAGACTGTCCACTGGGGACCTGCCTGTATGGGCAAGAGGAACAGCCATTGGTGGTTCCTGAGCAGAGTTTGTCATAACGACAGCTAGGCTCGAGAGATGAACTTGGAAATGAAATCAGACAGCTCACAGAGACTTAGGGCCAACAAATTCTCGAAAGAGAGACGCAGATGGACTGAAGGGGGCCAGCGGGGAAAGGCGCGCGGAAGTAAAAGTGAACGTGCAAGTTGTAGGGAAGGCTGAA
>PVLD010024776.1:0-24849 GCA_004027595.1 Dinomys branickii
AAAAAAAAAAAAAAAAAAAAGAAAACCAGAATTGGATCCCTCACAGCTGACCCTGCAGGACACCCACACAGGGGTCAGAAGCATGAACACATTTGCGGAATTCAGAGTCTCATGATGAGGGGCCCTGACCTACACCTGGTGACTGTAGACACTGCACACATAGAGAGTGCAGAATGGGGAGGGAGGTCTTTGGTGGAAAAAATTGCACGAAGTTTGCCAAATTCTCTCCTCTAGCAGTTCATGGGCTAAGGCTCAGTTTCATTGCTGCTGTCCACGGAGTAGGTGCTGAGCCTGGAGCGAGACCCTAGAATATTAGATCTGCTGGAGATTTGCTGGTCTAGTGCTTGCCTGAGGGGGTTTGAAATGTAATCAGGATGTGGATGTTAATAAGAGTCTCATTAAAAAAAATCTATAAATGCTAAATAGGCCAGGCATGGTGGTACATGCCTGTAATCCCAGCACACGGGAGGCTGGGACAGGTGGATCACTGCAAGCCTGGTGGATCGAGCCCATCCTGGGCCATATAGTGAGTTCAAAGCCAGCCTGAACTACATAACAAGAGCCTAGCTCAAAAAACAAACAGAAAATTTAAATAGATACATTTATTAGAAGAATTCTCAGAGGCTTAATTCTTGTGGTGGGATTTTGTGTTAAAAGATCACTTTTTCATGGAATACCGGTTGACACAAAAGAAATAATCTGGAGCAACTCTGTCCTCTACCTTTTAACAATTAGTAGCTGGGCATGGTGGTGCATGCCTGTTATCCCAGCACAGGGAGGCTGAGGCAGGAGGAGGCTCTTTTCAGTTCAAGGCCTGATTGGTGTGCATAGTGAGTTGAAAACCAGCCTGAGCCAGGTGTGGTAGCACATACCTGTAATCCCATCCCTTGGGGGGAGAGCTGAGGCAGGATTGCTTTGAGTTCCAGGCCAGCCTGCACTACATAGTGGGACCCTGTCTCAAAACAAAACAAACAAAAGAAAACAAAACAAAACAGAACAAAATACCAGCTTGAATTACATAGCAAAAACCTGTGTCAAAAAATATTTGCTTTTGAATCTTAAGGTTCAGAGAGGTAAAGAGAATCACCAGATGCCATATATAGACATAGTAACAAACAGGTCAAAGCACAGAAATGAGATTTTTGAGAGCAACTTTTCAGGACTCCACTCTGGGAGGGCTATGTACTAATTAGCCAGAGTCACAATGTCCAGTGTTTATTTGAGAAAAAGCAATACATCTGCCAGAGTACCTTTAGTGACCAAGGCCAATGGGATCAGTTGAGAGCCCTGCATCACCATGGAGATGTGTGAGGTTGGGTAATGTGTAATTTGAAGCTGGAAGTAATGTTGAAACCATTGTCCTTGGAAATAGTCTCAAGTTTTTAACATGCTGGTTTATTTTTTTTAATTTATTTATTTTTGCTTTTTTTTAGCTTTTTGAGACAGGATCTCACTATAGTTCAGGGTGGCCTTGAACTCACAAGGCATGGGATCCTCCTGCCTCAGCCTCCAAGTGCTGGGATTGCAGGTGTACCCGACCACACCTGGCTACGTGCTGTGTATTATATTGCAGCACAGTGTTCACAAGGTTTTGAATTTTCTGGATACTTCCTTTATGACTCCATCCTTTATGAATATTATTCTGTGCTTCTAACATGTGGCTTCTATGAACATACGGATTTGATCAAGTATGGGACAGAGAGCAGAACAAGATTGCTTAATTACGATGTTTGTGATCAAGTGATTCTTTATGCCTTATTTATTAACCCAAGACAAACCAAAACATCTCCCTGTGTTATTTGTTCCTAAGGAGTAGAAAGTACCAATCTATGTATCTGAATAGCAGCCATAGATCATTATTTAAGCACAAATTCTCCACTGTAATCCACATTTTGGACCGTTTTATACACAATGGAGTTAATTTAATTGTGGATAAAAGATACAGCGCAGTACAAAGGACTAGAACCCAATAATTGCTGGTTTTCAAAAATTATGCAAGAGTTTTTTTAGCGCCTTTGTTTTGTAGTTTTTCCAAGCCAGCTAGATGTGGGCCTGCTGGAAGCAGTCAACTCCTGCTGTCTGGGCTTGATCTGAGCGCCAGTGCATCCTGCATCCTGTGAGCCTAGTAGCTGTTTTTCTGCTGAGATGAATAGGCTATTTGAAGCAAAAGGCGGACTGGTAGTTCCTATTGGAATAAAAGGACCATAAATCCATTCGTGCCAAACTGTGCGTACAGACAAAGCACTCAGGGCAATTTTTATTTGGTAATTACTGTCTTTGTTCTGAAGTATGGCCAAGCTAACTGATTGAAAAGCTCTCAGAACAAATAGTAAAGAACACAGCTCCTTCATTACCCAAATTGCATTTGAATTGATCTTGCCTTTTGCGACAGTTTGCTTTTCTTTTTTGAACAAAGAGTTAATGTGCTTTTTAATTAGGGTACTTAAATTCTAGGGGGATGGGAAGGAATCTTTATGTCCCATCCTGCTAACCTTGTCTAAATGACACCCACCACTTCATCCTTTTGAGGCTATGCACTGGTGGCTACTTCCAGAAAGGACAAGAGTCAGTGAACAAGCTAAAGGGGAGACATCTACCCAAGACTGGAGGGCTGGCATCTCCCCACAGGACCAAGTACTCATCATGCCCAGATTAGTAAAGACCTTTGTTTTAGGGACAGCTTCAATTTCTATTATGAACATTGACACATTTGGCTCTTGCAAGCAACTGCCGGTCTATTTGCATGTTAATTTTAATTTCTTTATGGTGAAAGAGAAAAAGGAACAGCGAGAGACAAAGGAAGGGAGATACAAGAAAGAGAGGAAAATAGGAATGAAACTAGGAATTATTCCAGTCATTGTGCAAGGTTATTGGAAAAATAAAACCTTTTCTGTCTTGCTTCAAGATCCTTTAATTTTGAGACAGGGTCTTGGTATGCAAGGGCTGGCCTTGAAGTTACTACGTAACCCAGTGTGGTGGATTGACAAGTGGTGGTCAATTTATAACACCCAGCTGAACTGAACCGGCATGGTGCTGGGTGTGGGAGGCCCAGCTGAGGATTGTTGCCAACAAAATAAAAAGAACTAGAGAAGAAAAAGAGAAGTTGTTGGGAAGCTAATAGGGAGCTATTGGTTTTCCTGAGGACCTTGTCTTGCTGGTTTTCCTGATATGAATGCAGCTGTCCCCATCATCGAAGGAGCTCGGAACCTTGTTGCCACTGAGAATGGCTACAGTTCACTTTGGGGGAGCTCTGGTCCTCACTTTGAGCATTGCTTCCTGGCTCTGGAAGGGAAGATGATGCACTGGTCAGTCTCCTGGAGAAGCTTGTTGCATTGGCTTTCGTGATGGGAGCTTGGCAATTATCCCTGAAGGAGCTCTGAACCTCACTGTTGCTGAGGATGGCTGTGGTACTTTTCCAGGGCGCTCTGGTTCTGACTGTGAGTGTTGCTTCCTGGCTCCAGGGCAGATCCCTCAGCCTGATGGCACAGATCCTTCATCCCACTGGTGCAGACCTTTTAGCTTTCATTGCTGACCTTTGGGCTTTCCCAGCACAGGTCTTTGAAACAGACTTGCAAAGAGACTTTGTTGTGGGCTCTGGGCCTCCAGTTGGACTCGTGTGGGGCACTGTTATGGGTTCTAGTCTTTACCTGGACTTATTCAGGACATTACCGTGGGGTCCAGGCCCTCAGCTGGATTCTTTGATCTTTAGCGTGTGGGCAGATTTCCTGCACTCTTTTGGTATATGGCTCTTTGGGTGACTATTATAAATAATTCTAGAAATTACGTCCTATATTGTTTCCCCTTGTAAACTCCAAACTACAACACCCAGGCTGGCTTGAACTGTCGCAATTCTCCTGCCTCAACCTCCTGTGTACTGGGACCACAGGAGTGTGCCACCGTGCAGTCCTGCTGTGTATTGCTTATGTGGTTCTTCTTAGCCTGTAGCTATGGGAAGATGAAGATCTTAAATGAAACACCTTTCATTTCAGCACCTGTAAGAAAAAAGTTGGTAATTAAACATCAGTGAGTACTTTGGGTTCAGGTATTTATTATCCAAATACAGACTGGATAAGAAGCAAAAGGAACTGAGTGTGTAATAGTTTGTCCCTGATCATATACTGTGGCAGCAGGCTTGTTAGTATTTGAAGAGGATGCTCTTAAATGAAAAGCCATTAAATTCAGCAAGTGCTAATTGGTACCTGAGTTATGGCCATCATTGGTGACAGAAGATAACTAAGTCATATGCTTTCTATTAAAGAGCACAGTAAGGGTGTCACTGAACGCAATGTTGTAAAATGTAATGATGCAAAACAAGCAGTTCTTAAAGCTCGCTTACAGAAGGGGCTCACAAAGCCCACAAGGCTGGGGAATGGCTCCAACCGAGGCAGGGAGACAGCGTGCACAAAACTGGCTGGGAAAGGAGGTGTGACAAGCTCCAACAACAATGCAGAAGGGTTCTCAGAGCCCTGCATGTGGACTTCTCACAAGAACATGAGCAGGTTTTTGATAGGATGACCTAGAGGTGAAGCCAGCATGGGAAATAGGAAGAGAGATAGTCACCATCAAGCACCCGCTATCCTGCTAGCCCAGACAGCCCGCTCTATGCTTTAGGGTGTATTTTTATTTTATTTGTACATTGTAGATATACATAATGGTAACATTTCATCATAGGGAGTTTATACTTGTACATGAAATATCTTGCATCTTCTTTTTCCCCTTCCCCTCCCTTCAGCCCCTCTTCCCTTTCCTATTTATAAAGATTTATTTCCATTTTTTCCTTCTATTTTCTTTTTCTTGTCCCTTCTTTCCTTTTCCTCTGTACCCTCCCTTGTTCCCTTTCCCATTTGAACATTTTTTCCCACTTACCAATATCTATTGCACACTTTGGTCCTTATTTACCCTTTTCGTTTCTCACACCAGAGAAACAATGCAATATTTAAACATGTGTGACCAATTTATTTCATGGAAAAGTATGGTCTCTCTCTCTCTCTCTCAGTTATTATTATTTTTTTATTTTATAATTAATTTTATTGGTACATTTTAAGTGTACGTAATGATCACATTCACCATAGGGAGTTTGAACCTGTACATGATATATCTTTGATTCCTTTTCCCCATTCCCCCTTTCAACCCCTCTTCTCCTCCTTATTTACAAAGCTTTGTTTCCATTTTATTCTTCCTTTCTCATTTTTTTCTTTTCCCTTTCTTCTTTCCCCTTCTCTTCTCCCTAATTCCCTTTCCCATTTAAACATTTTCTTCCTGTCTCACATTATCTATTATACAGTTTGGTCCTTATTTACACTTTTAGCTTCTCACAGCAGAGAAACGATGCAGTATTTACACATGTGAGTCTGATTTATTTCACTTAATGTATGGTTTCAAAGTGCATTTCATTAAATCAGCGGTACATGAGCAGGCAACGTATTGTGTCACTGGTGTAAAAACCTGAGGGTGGGAATATAAACTAAGAGACATGAAGGCAATCTGTTCAAAAGCAAAGAATAGATGGGACGAGGGAAAGGAGAAAAGAAAGAGGCAAAAATGTATGTGTGTATGTATATACATATGTGCAGGAGGGCTAACATGGTTCTACTAGTGTATTATATCACTTAATGCTAAGGAATAGTTGATGACTGGTTATTCGATCAGTCTTGTATGTCTGTATGTGTTATCCTGAGCACACACTTTGAAGATATCAATATGCAAAGCAGCAACTATTGTTGGTTTTCTGTGGCTTTGTCTATAATTCAATTCTGATCATACTGTTATTGTGCTACATTGTGTCTCTTTGTTAATGCTTTTCGGTTTCTTTTTTTTTTCTGTTGTTGATGTAGTTCTTTTTCTATCACACTTTAAAGGAAGGGAAAGAAAGGGAAAGGGAAGACAGGAAAAAATATGTAGGAAAGTAAGTATGTATGTACAGCATATCTTACATAGTTGTACTACTGAACTAGGTCACTTCATAGTAAGGAATAGTTGATGATTAATTGATTGATCAATTTTGCATGTCTGTATCTTTGTTCCCGAATATACACTTCGAGGTTATCAATTTGTAAAGCAACAATCATTGTTGATTCCCTGTCACCTTGTCTGTAGATCAGTTTTGATTGTATTATTCTTATGCTACTTTGTGTCTGTTTGTTAATATGTCTTCGTTCTTTTACTTTTAAAATAAAAAAAAAACAAAGTGCATTTCGTCTCAAAGTGCTTTCCATTTAACCAGAAATGTCCTTGTTTATGGTAGAGTAGTACTCTATTGTATAAAAAAATCCACATCTTTATTCTTTCATTGGTGGTGGGCATTGAGCTGTCTCCAAGATTTAGCTATTACAAACTGTGCTGCTATAAACATGGGTGTGGATATCTCTGTGGTATGATGCTTTAAGTTCTTTTGGGAAGATACCAAAAGGGGGAATAATTGGGTCATATAGAACCTCGAGTTTACAGCAAATAGATATATATGAAAAAATGTTCAACATTACTAGTCATTCAAGAGATGCAAATTAAGACAACACTGAGATTTCATCTCTCCTCAGGAAGAATGGCTATCGTCAAGAGATCAACCAATAACAAATGCTGGAGGGACTGTGGGGAAAAGGACACTTCTCCACTGTTGGTGGGAGTATAGACTGGTGCAACCACTGTGGAAATCAATCTGGGGATTCCTTAAAAAACTAAAACTGTAGGCTGTGTTTTTATTTTTCCTCCTTTTTTACTCAGGCCAAAATCACTCTGCCAAGTGCATTTTCCACTCTATACTTCTGGTTTCTTTTTTTTTTTTCCTTTGTTTAATAAGTGTGAAACTTGCCACTGCTTTTGCTTGCTTTGTTAATTCTTTGGCTGGGACAGAAAGACCTAGAAATCACCTCTGAGACCCCAGTAGCCCAGAACCTGATAATACAACCTTGTGCCAAGCCAAACTAAGACTCTGAGAAAGTTAGCATTCGAAGGAGAGAAAATGAGCAAGGGGGCTGATATCAGTGTCAGACTACTTGCCTATCAAGGCTGTAGAGAAGATTTTGAGGAAGTTCACAGAAACCCTCAAATATTTTGTAAAGTTGATTTTATATCATGTGCTTGAAAGTCAAGTGGAAAGGATCACTGTGTAGTTATTTTATTTTATTTTTTTGTGGGATGGGAGATTAATCCCTGGATCTTCTCGCTGACCTATATCCCCAACACTTTTCTGTTTTTTATTTTGTGAAAAAGTCTCACTAAGTCACTAATTTGCTCAGGTTGTGCCCAAACTTGGGGATCTTCCTGCCTCAGTCTCCAAAACTGCTGGGATTATTGGCTGTGCCATGGTGCCTGGCTTGTTAAAGGGGCTTCCTAGAACAATTTGCCAGAAGGGAAACCAAAACTTGTATTATTGCCATTCATTTTAACAATTAGTACATAAAAATTATATCCTGAATTTTAACATTAAAAAATATTAACTTATTTTCTTACTTTTAAAAACAAATTTATTTTCTTTCTGAATGAAATCCAAGTTCACCTTTTATTTTTTTGGTTTCTTTTATATTTTATTTCTTTTTTCTTTTTATAAAAGAAACAAAACATTAACAAATGCACAGACATAAAGTAAACAACATAAAAACAATAAAGGCAATACAGAATTTCAGACAAGGTAATAGGAAATTACCAATGGTTGTTGTATTATGTATTGTTATCTTCAAATTGTTTATTCAGATAAACAAATATAAGGATGTAAAATTGATCAAACAATTAATCATTAACTGTTCCTTTTAATACAGCAATAGAAATTAGTACAATTAGCATAGCTATCTTGTATATACACATTTTTTCCTTCTTTCTTTCTTTTCTCTTTTCTCTCATCCCAGTCATTCTTTCCCTTTGAGCAGTTCCTTTCCTTTTTACAATATCTATTGTATCTTTTAGATTTTATTTACTCTTTGAGGTTCTTATACCAGGGAGACAATATGATGTTTATACATGTGAGTCTGATTTTGTTCTCTTATGAGTATGGTCTCTAGTTGCATCCATTTACCTAGAAAAGCCTCAAGTTTATCTTTCTTTATAGCTGAATAACAGTCTGTTGTATAAAAATACCACATCTTTTTTATCCATTCCTCGGTTGATAGGCATTTGGGTAGTTCCCACAATTTAGCTATTATAAACTGCACTGCTATAAACATGACTGCACATATATTTCTGTGGTATGATGCTTTGAGTTCTTCTGGAAAAAACCCAAAAGGGATATAGCTGAGTTGAATGGAACCTCTAATGCTAGTTTAATGAGTAATCTTCATACTGATTTCCACAGTGGTTGCACCAGTCTGCACTCCCACGAACAGTTGAAAAGGGTTCCTTTTTCCCACATCCCCACCAGCATTTGTTATTGGTTGATTTCTTGATGATAGCCATATTTTCTGGGTTGAGATGGAATCTCAGTGTTAACTTGCATTTGAACATTTTTTCATATATTTATTTGCCATTTGTATTTCTTTATCTGAGAGGTGTGTATTCATCTCGGATGCCCATTTTTGGATTGAGTCTTTGAAGTTGGGGGGCCTGTTTTTAATCCTTTATATGTTCTAGATAGAAGTCCTTTGTCTGACGGACAGTTTGCTAAAATTTTTCCCCAATTTGTGAGTTTCCTTTTTACTCTGCTCGTGATTTCTTTAGATGTGCAAATACTTTTCAATAAGATGAGATCCCAGTTGTTGATTCTTTGAAGTGTTTACTGTGCTGTTTGCTTTTTGTCCATGAACTCTCTGCCTACCCCTATAACTTCAAGATTTTTACCTACTTTCTCTTCCAGTAGATTTAGTGTTTCTGTTTTAATGTTTAGATCTTTGATCCATTCTGACTTTCATTTGGTACATGGTGATAGACATGAATCAAGTTTCAGTCTTTAGAATGTGACGAGACAATTTTTCCAGCACAATTTATTAAAGAGTCTATCTTTGTTCTAGTGAACTTGTTTGGCCCCTTTGTGAAAGATCAGGTGGCTGAGTGGGTTTGTGGTTGTGGCTGCATCTTCTAGTCTGTTCCATTCATCCTTGGGTCTGTTTTTTTGCCAATATCATGTTAATTTTATCACAGTAGCTTTGTAGTACCATAAGTCAGGGATTGGGATTCCTACTGCCTTGCCTTTGTTGCCAATGATTGCTTTTACTATTCTGGGTCTCTTCTGGTTCCAGATGAATTTTTGGAATGCTTTTCTAGATCTGTGAGGTATACTAATGGTATTTTGCTTCGGATAGCATTGAATCTGTATAAGTCTTGGGGATTATGGCCATTTTCACAATGTTGGTTCTTTCTACCCATGAGCAGGGAATGTCTTTCCATTTTCTGAAATCTTCTGCGATACCTTTTTTCAGAGTAGTGTATTTTTCACTGTATAGATCATTTACTCCTTTTGTTAGATTGATTCCTAAGTATTTCAATTTTTGGATGCTATTGTGAAAGGTATAGCTTACTTTCCTCTCAGTGTGTTTGTTGTTTGTGTACAGGAATGCTATTAATATTTGAGTGCTGCATTTTATCTAGCTATGCTGCTGAATTTGTTTATTAATTCTAGGAGTCTTATGGTGGAGTTTTTGGGGTCTTCTACGAGGAGTATCATGTCATCTGTAAATAATGATAGTTTCATTTCTTCCTTGCCTATCCTTATTCCTTTTATTTCTTTCTCTTGTCTAATTGCTCTGGCTGATGTTTCCATAACTATATTGAATAGGAGTGATAACAGTAGACATCCTTGTCTTGTTCCTGATTTTAAAATGAAAACTTTCAGTTTTTGGCCATTTAGTACGATGTTGGCTATCAGTGTGTTATAGATGGCTTTTATCAGATTGGGGTAAAGACCATCTATTCTGGTTTTGTGTACTGTTTTTTTTTTTTTTAATCACGAATGAGTGTTGTACTTTGTCCAAATCTTTTTCTGCATCTATTGAGATGATTATGTGGTTTTTGTCTTTATCTCTGTCTATATGGTGTACTACATTAATCAGTTTGTGCATATTTAACCTTCCATGTATCCCTGGGATGAGTCCCATCATGATGTATGCACTCTGTTTGCCAGTATATTATTGAGTACTTTTGCATCTATCTTCATTAGGGGGATTGGCCTATCATTCTCTTTTTTGGTTGGGTCTTTCTCTGGTTTTGGTATCAACATATTACTTGCCTTCAGAAATGAATTACGGAGAATTGGTTCCTTTTCCATTCACTGAAGAGTTTGAGGAGTGTTGGCATTATATCGTTTCTCAATTTGTTGTAGAATTCAGCTGTGAATCCATCAGGGCCTGGGGTTTTTTTGTTGGTAAGATTTTAATCATGTTTTCAATTTCATTAATTGATATTGGGCTATTCAGAATTTTTATATTTTCTTGATTCAACTTTGGTAAATCATAAGTGTCTAGGAATCTGTTCATTTCTTCTGTGTTTTCCTTCCTATGGGAGTAAAGATTTTCAAAGTAGGTATTGACAATCTTCTGAATTCCTATATGATCTGTAGTGATTTAACCCTTTTCATTTCTTATTGCATGAATCTGAGTTTTTTCTTTCTTTTTTGATAAAGTTTGCTAGGGTTTTATCAATTTTATTTATTCTTTCAAAGAACCAAACTCTTTGATTCATTAATTCTTTGTAGTGTTTTTTTCATCTCAGTTGCATTAATTTCTGCCCTGACTTTTATAATTTCCTCCCTTCTTTGGGCTTTAGGCTTTACTTGTTCTTCTTTTTCTAAAAGTTTAAGGTGCAACATTAGGCTATTTATCTGTTCTCATTCTGTTTTCTTGATGTGTGACTTCAGTGCTATAAACTTCCCTCTGAAGAATGTTTTTAGTGCCTCCCACAGATTCTGGTAAGTTATATTTATGTGTTAATTTGTTTGTAGATATTTTTAAATTTCTTCTTTAATTTTATCTGTGATCCATTGGTTTGTCATGAGGCTGTTATTTAATTTCCATGTGTTTATGGAGTTTTTGTTGTCCCTTTTTAAATTAATTTCCAATTTCATTGTACTATGTTCAAATAATATTCATGGGATAATTTCAGTTCCTTTGCATTTAGTTAAGCATGTTATATGGATGATTATGTGATCTATTCTAGAGAATGTCCAATGGGTAGCTGGGAAGAATGTGTATTCTGATATTGTGGGGTGGAACACTGTGTAAAAATCTACTAAGTCTATTGGTTTAGTTCTGTTATTTGCTGATCTTTTTTGTCTAATTGACCTATCTCTTCATGTCAATGAGGTGTTTAGGTCCCCCATTACAATAATGTTATTAATTATTTGGTTTTTCATGTCCATGAAGATTTGTCTTATGTAGTTGTGTGCTCCCATATTTGGAGCATACATATTTATGAATGTTATCTTTTCCTCTTGATGTTTTCCCCTAACAAGTATGTAGTGACCTTCTTCATCTCTTTTGATCGTTCTTGGTTTGAAGTTCACATTGTCTGCAAGCAGAATAGCTACCCCTACATTTCTGGGCTCCTCTTACATGGAGAATTGTTTTCCAACCTTTGACTTTAGGTCTGTGAATTTCCTTTTGAGTTAAATGTGCTTCTTATACACAGCATATTGCTGGATGTTTTTCCTGATCCACACTGCTGGTCTCCTTCTTTTGAGTGCTAAATTGATGCCATTTACATTAGTGGTTATAACTTATATGTGTTGGCTTATCTTTGTCCTGTTATTTACCTGCTGTTGGTTTATTTCCTTTTCTCTTTGTTTAATCTCTTGCTCTCCTTGTTGGTTCCTTTTTATTGTTCTTGAAATTGTGGTAAGTTTTATCTCTTTCTATAGTATCTTTTAGTACCCTTCGGAGGATTGGTTTGGCTTTCTGAAGTTCTTCAGTTGGTCTTTGTCATGAAAATATTTTATTTTTCCATTAAATTTGAAGTATAGTTTTGTAAGTTACATCAATATGAGTTGGAAGTTGTTTTGTTCTAGGACCTGGAGTACTTCACTCCAGGCTTTTCTTGACTAGATGATTTGTGTTGAGAAATGTGTTGTGATTCTGATAGGCTTTCCTTTATACATGATCTGTTTCTTTTTTCTAACAGCTTTTAATGTTCTGTCCTTTTGCTGGATGTCTGGCATCTTGATTATTATATGTGTGAGTGTAGTTTTATTTTGGTTATGGTAGGTGGAGTTCTATGTGCCTCACTTTTTTGTATGTCTGATTCTTTTTCAGTGGGAAATTTTCTGCTATTACTTCTGCAAACATCCTTTTTATGTCATTTGTGTTGCTCCCTTCTGTTTCATTGACACAAATTAGTCTTACATTGTTTTTCTTTGCATTGTCCTGCAGCTGTTGAATTGATATTTCCTCATTCCTTATTTTTCAGTGATCTTTCCTTTCATAGCCGTTAACTGCAATGCTGCCTTCAAGATGTGGAAGTCTACCTTCAGCTTCATTCAAGTAGTTTTCCCAGTTTTCAATGGAAGTTTTGATTTCTTGGATATCTCTTTGAATCTGTTTCATGCATTATAGTTCTTTCCTATATTGTTCATTCAACGTTTCCATCTTTTTTCTATGCTCCTCTATTTTTTATATATGTCTCTTTATATATGTTGAGAATTTTTTTCATTATTGTTGTTATTTCATTTTCTACCTGAGAAATTATTTCTGATCTGATTTCTTCTATGGCCCGATGGAGTTGTTTCTTTACTTTAGTTGTGATCATTTCAGAAATTTCACATGTGTGACTTCCAAGTTCTCCCATGTAGATGTCTCCTGGATTCGTTCTGGGTGGGGTGAAGTTCTGAGATTGCATTTTGCTTATTTTTGTGTCATTTTTAATGCTGGAGGCAGAGCACTGAGCCTCATCCTTTTTGGGCAGCTCACCAAATGTCCCTAGTTTATCTTGGTGTCAGATTTGCCCCACAATGGCAGTGGGAGCCAGTTCATCTGAGCCGGGGTCCCCAAGTATTTGTTGGAGTGCACTGGGCTCTCCCATGGCTCAGATATGAGCCACAATTGTAGAATGTGGGTAACTGGATCCAGAATCCCCAGGCAGCTGATGGAGCATGCAGGGCTCAGATGCAAACTGATGGTGGAAGAAGGTGGGCCACTGGGTCAGGGGTCCCTAGGCAGTTGATGGCACATACCTGCCTCTCCTGGGGCTCAGCCCCAAGCCAGGATGGTGGCAGAACATGGGCCATGGGGTCTGGGATGCCCAGGCCCAAGTTCACCTTAAAAAAATAGTACTACAGTACTATAATAGTACTCTAATTTGGTTCCTTTATAGGTGAATTCATTTTATTTTTGAAGTTTTTAAGTAGTATCAGTTTGTGGTATATAATATACACCTTCATCTTAGGGAACAGGTCCATGTGCTGAAGACATCTTCATTCCTTTTATTCCCTCTTCCCAGATCCCTTTCACATTTGCAAAGGACGGTAAAGTAATTGTACATAGATTTTTCTGGTACACATTATCCTTGAGTAGTGAAGGTGGTATGCTCTGAACATATCCCCAAAGATCCTATGTTGGAAACAACCCTTACTGCTGCAGAGGTGAGAAGTGGCACCTTTGGACCCTCCCTCCCAAGAAGACTTAAGCCACTGTTACTCTAAGGGTCCTGGGGAAAAGATGCACTTGGCTGCTTTTCTTTCTTTTTCTGTCTCTCTTCTCTTACTTTCTACCTTCCATCATGGGCCATAGCACCCTGCAGTCAGGCCAGATAGTGACACCATGCTCTTGGAGTGTCGGGCCTACAGAACCATTTTGGTGAACTTATAATTTCCCAGTGCATACCTTCTCTTACAGTAGCCTGAAACAAACTCAAGGCTCCACCCATGAAAAGATGCAATATGCATATGTGCAGAGGTCAGGCACCAGGTACAGTAATACAGAAGCACTTGGATCATACTGTTGGACTATACTCCTTGCATGTATTTGTTTCTTGAGATATTTTACTGCAATACCCTTTTAGGGTTCTATGTGTAGGAATATGATGAAAAAGTGACAATGATGACTTTTTTTGAGGCAGAGTCTGTCTCTGTAGCCTATGCTGGCCTTGAACTTTGGGCCATCCTCCTGCCTCAGCCTCCTGGGTATTAGGGTTATAATTATGTGCCACAACAGCCAGTTCATCTGGACGCTTGTAGAGCCCCATCTCATTTCTTTGTTGTTTTTGTGCTGCTAGCTCTCTCACTGGTATATTCCAACTGCCACGAAGCTGTTGCATTGGTGGCTTTGAGGTCTGTCCATTCTTGGGTCCAATTTCTTCCAGTCTGTGCTGCAGCCATTACAGTACAGGAAAATGCAGATAGAGGAGTCTCTTAGTTGAAGGAAAATTTGATTTATATCTGACAACCAAGTTTCTAAAAATCACCAGAAATACCCACCTCTGCAGTGCCACTCAGCACACAGGGAGAGTGCCTCAGCCCCTAGCTCTACAAACTTTTCTGAACTCTGCTGAAGCTTACTCCTCCTTGCTTTTCTCTGACTCAAAGCCTTTTCTTTTCTGGTTTTGTTTTTTTTGAAACTATATAGTCTAGGCTGACCTTGAACTCATGGTAACCCTCCTGCCTCAGACTCCCAAGTGCTAGGATGACAGATGTGTGCCACCATGCCCAGCACTCCAGGTCTTTTTTGGGGAAATGTTTCTTTGAAGGAGATCTCCCTGCTTTCTCTAACAAGCCAGCATGGCCTCTTTTTCCTGAGTTGTCTTGCTACTCCTTGTCTTGCTTAATAAAAACATAAAGAACAGCTTCCCTTTGTAAGGCAAAGGGAAAACAGGAAAGGTTTTGAAGGCTCATTTAGCTTCACAGTATTTATGTACTTGAAATGTTTTGATCTTTTGAGAATCCCTAAAGAGAACTCTTCCCCTCCCTCCAGCAAAAGTCCTCCTAAACTATTTTCCCATTGATACTGAAAGTCTGAAGCTTCTTTTGAAACCAGGCTCAGCAAATGTTTCCTGTGAAGGCCACAGTGATAAATATTTTTGGTTTTGTACGTTAGAAGCCATCTGTTGCAACCACCCTGCTCTGCCATTGTAGGGCAAGCCGCCACAGGCAATATGGCTGCCACCTTCCAATAAAACTTTATTTGTAAAAGTAAGCTGCTCTAAAACAGTGTTCCCTGTCTTGGCTGTGCATTGGCAATCCCTGTAGAACTTTTTAAAATTCTTTGCTGTGCTGGGCATGGTGGCGCATATCTGTTATCCCAGCACTTGCTCAGGGGGCTGACGCAGGAGGATCACTTGGAGTCTAAGGCCAGCCTGGCTACACAATGAGTTCAAGATCAGCCTGAATTACATAGGAAGACCCTGTCTCCAAAAACAAAAACAGACACTCCCCAGGCCAATGAAAGTAGGACTTCTAGGGGTGAAGCACAGTCACCAGTATTTGAAAGTTCTGTGGGTGAATCCAGTGTGTAGCTGAGCTTGAACACTGCTCTGAACCCACCAGAACAAACTGGCAGAAACTGCTTTTTTGTCCAGTGTGGAGCGCCCATCCCTTCTGGTCACAAGTGGGTTGCAAATATGCACAGTCCCTGATACTTCCACCACCAGGATGGCCAGGAGGGGCCATATGTGGCCAGCCCCCTCCCTCCATCCCTGTGCACCCTAAAAAAGTGATCATTTTCCATGTGTGTTATGACTTGAAAGCTACGAAGCACTCAAACAGAGCAGCTGCTAATGCAAACATGATGGTAAGTTCCTTGCAACTGCTGGGATGGTGACAGGTGGCACTTTGCCTATTGGATAAGCCAGCTGTGCTTTCACCATCCACTCTCTCCTAAACCAAGAAGGAAGAAGGCAGGCTCCCACAGGCTGCATCTAAAACTGACTGTACCAGGATTGTCTCTCTCTAAGGAGATGAAGAGAAACCTGGCTCCAGGGCAAGGCTGAGCTTTCCCAGTCTTCTGCAACATGTCTTGGTCGGGCAGTGGAGGACTGGATTAGACTAATTTCCTGTTTGAACTTGAACCCAGATTGAAGCAGACGAAAATGCTGTTTTTTCATATTTATTTATTTTTTACTTAACATGTTCACAGTACATAATATTTACATTCATCATAGGGAACAAGCATACGTACTTAGCATATTTTAATGCCTTTTATTCCCCTTCCTCTCCCCTCCGCTCATCTCCAGATCCCTTTTCCACTTGTTTGTTGTGGTCGTTTGAGACAGACTCTTATTAAATAGTTCAGTCCAGCCTTAAACTCGTGGCAATCCTCTTGCGTCAGTCTCCCAGATGCTCAGATTACAGGTGTGTGCCGCTGCACCCAGCCCCCTTCCCATGTTTAAAAGATCTAGCTCCTTGTTTCCTATTGTCTTTTATTTTGTTTTTTGATTTATTTATATTTTGGGGTTCTCTTATAATAAAAGCTATGCCACACTCAGTCTTGTGTGATTTGTTTCACTTAACTTTATGGTCTTGAGGTGTATTCACTTTCCTACTCAAGTTTATGGAAATGCTGTTTTTATGGAAATGCTGTTTTAAGTCATCCTCAGGCCAAGCTATCCACAACTGCTTCACTTGTACCACGGGGCAGAGAAACACTTCACTCACAGGCTCCCAGTGGACCCATTTTCAACCTGAAAGCCATCAGCTGCTTCTCTGTCAGGCTAGGATTCATGTTAATTGGGTTGAGGTTAGGGTTTGGATTGGAGTTAGGGTTAAGATTGAGGTTCATGTTTCGGGTTAGGGTTTGGGTCCTGGACTTGCAGCTGCCTCCAAACACCAACCCAACAGCACACTCACACTGCTCTGCCAGCAGAAGCTCCCTCCAGCAGGGAGCTGGGACTCTGGGGATTGAGACCTGAGGGACCGTTGTCCTGGTCCCAGCCATGGCAGGCTGGCTCCTGACCCTGCTGGAGCTCTCCCAAGGGGCTCATTCCCATCTGCGCACCTTGCATCATGGCCACCACACACCCCTGCTGAGCCAGTTTGGCTGACTCAAGAAATGTTACACAGGTTTATTATAGTTGCAGGTCTCCGGAGAACCCTTACCAAAAAGAAAGGTGGTCGGAAGACTTTTTGATATTGTGGAAGGATCTTTGGAGATCAGGTGGGACAGATTTTGGGTTCTTTTTGTGACAGCTGTAGGAGAGCAGTGGCCCTTTGGAGAGTTGGCAGGAGCTTAAAGTTCTGTAACGGGATTCGTACTACCTTGAGGGACTATTAGTTTAGCGATGCATAGCAGAAGCATGGAAGAAACAAGCGGCAGAAACAAGCTGGTAATCCCAACACCCTGAGAGCCTAAGGCAGAAGTATCACAAGTTTGAGCTCAGCAACAGGGTAGTTTAGTGACTTACTGAGGCCTTGTCTCAAAATCAAAAATGAAAAATAGGCTGAGGATGTAGCTCAGTGTGAAGACCTGGAGTTCAATCCCCAGCACTAGAAAAAACAAAGCCTGGGCTACATAATAAGTTCAAGGCCAGCCTGCGCTACACGGTAAGTATATGTGAGAACTTGTTTGGTTCTCGCCCCCCTGCAAATGAAGAGGGAAAGAAAGAGGGAGTCAGGCGTGGTGGCGCATACCTGTAACCCCAGACCTGGGAAGGCTGAAGCAAGAGGATCCACACAAGTCTGAAGCCAGCCTAGGCTATGTAGTGAATTGAAGGCCAAGGCCAGTCTGAGCTATGTAGTGAGGTCCTGTCTCACAAAAGCAGGGAGGAGGGTGGATCTGATGGAAACTGGAAGGGAGATAAAGTGCACACTTTTCCAGTGTCCCCAGCAACACCTTGGGACTGCTACTGAGTACTTAGGTTTCTTGGTTAGGGTGATGATGCTGCTGCCTAGAACTTGGCCATGTGTTTTGTAGTGGTGAGCAAAAATGGTTAGTTCAGTAGTAATTGGTCTAAGCAAAAAGAGCTGCAGAGGGAAAGAGCTTCCATTGTTATCTTTGCTCAGCTTTTTCCTCCTTCTCCTGCTGTGGTGCCAGGGAGCCAATCCAGGGTGTCACACATCCGTGTGACTGGTGAGCCACACCCCAGCCCTGCTCAGACGTTTCCAGAAGATCCACTTCCTGTTTTCCACCTAGTCAAGGCCAATTTTTCCTGCTAATGTCTGTCTTCACCAGAAAGTGGCCAGTCATGGTGGCAGACGTCTATAATCCCAGAACTTGCTCAGGAAGCTGAGGCAGGAGGATCACCAAGAATTCTTGGTCAGTTTGGGCCACAAAGCAAAACCCTGTCTCAAAAAAAAAAAAAGAAAGAAAAGAAAAGACAAACAAAGAAAATCCTTGTCACTCCCAACCTCTGAGATAAACATGAGTGACAGTACTATTTTGGATTCTTACATTGTGATCCTCCGTCTATGAGTTTGTTTGGGTTTCTAAGCTCATGTCATACATATTAATTGGAAACTAGCCTTTGAGCTGGGTGTGGTGGTGCGCAACGTAGTGAGTTCACAGCCAGCCTGAGATACATAATGAGGCCCTGTCTCAAATGACAACAACAACAAAAAACCTAGCTTTTATTTCAATCTAATATTTTGTTTTTGTTTTCTTTTGCTTTAATACAGGGTCTTACTTACATGAAGTTGAACACTAAGTCACTAAGTTGCTCGGGCTGGGTTCAAACTTGGCGATTTTCCTGCTTCAGCTTCCCAGAGTGCTATTTTTGATGTTAGATTTACTCCTAATTTGGGTTCCCTGAGAAAAGTGTGAGACAGGGACTTGGTTACAGATGACTTACTTGAGAAATGATCCCAAAAAGTAGAAGGGAGAGATGGGGAGAGTGAGGTAGAGAGAGTCAAAAAGCCAGATGAGTGAGCTGTTGAGCACTGTGGGCCCTCTTGGTAATCAGGTCCCATGGTTCTCGGAAAGTCTCCCTGGGAATGGAGATGTTGGGGCAGGTGTCCTCCTCCTTCCCTAGGGCTGAGTGGCCCCTGGGGCACTGCCATGTCATTTTGCTAATGACCGAGACACTTCAGTGATTTATGTTGAACTTCATGACAGGGCCCAACCTCCTCAAGAGAGCACAGCCTCCTCATCAGCTTGGGTCTGAAGGGAGTGTCCTTATAGCAGCCAAGACCTGTGTCCTGGGTGATGGGTTCGCCTGTGACATATGGCACAACAATCACTCGCGGGTTCTTTTTCCTAGTTAGCCCTACCACAGGGTTGTTCTAGACTTGCCAGATAACTTCCGGTTTTCTGGTAACCAGGACAGGGCCCCCACTGTACAATATCTTCCCCAGCATTTGCTGGGCTTGTCTGTACTGGCCCCTGCTTGTCACTGCATGGGACCTCTGTACTCAATGTCTCTGGCAGGGACTTTCTCTCACACCTTCCAGTGCATTTTGGGGGCCTGTCATGCAGTCAGGATGCATGAGACACTGACCTTTGGAAGTTCCAGAATGCAGGCGAGTGACCCTGGCACTAGATTTTGTGTCTAGTGTGTCCCAAGGCACTAAATCATAATTAAGATTCCTAAGGAAGATTTTTTTTGAGGTGTGAGACACTTGCCAACGTTTCATTTTGGGCACAGAGCATGATAATACATCCCAGGCCCCACCCAGATGTCTGTTGCAGAGTCCCTGGCTCTGTCAGGAACTGGTTCTCACCTGTTGGGCCCACCCCACCCCACCCAGGCTACACTTGGGTTTCCCACCCTGACTGACAGCTGTGCTCTGGCCGGTGGTGTCAGGCGACCTCATTCTCAGCTGTCACCTGACACTCGATCACTTGAGCCCTCATCTGCTGCCATGTGCACACTCATGCCTGGCCCCTCCACCCTGGCAGCTGCTCGCATTCTGCAGTGTCCATGTGCAGCTGGCCAGGCCATCACAGCCCCTGCAAAGCCAGCCCAGACAGCTGTGTTTCAGGCATCACTGGACTTGACATTTGGCACAAGAGAAAGGGCATGGAGACAATTTGGGGACAGAGGAGACAGACAGGAAAATGTGGCTGCCTCCAAAGAGAGGGAGCAGCATTACTGTCTGAGAACTCGCACAGTTCTGATAGCGGAGACCAGTCCTTGGGAATCCTGAACGCTTCTTCTCCTGGGTAGATAATCTCTACATAACAATGCTACCACTTCAGCCTGTGCTGGCTTTGTTTGCATTTTGGACTTTCTTGCAGACCACTAGGACAGCGGACTCTGGACCTTGAAGTGGCTTCCAAGAAAAACTGAAATTCTGAAGCACTTGTGTCTAGCAAACATGGTAGCATTGGGAGAAAGGATATGAAGAAAAGACATATAGCTGGGTGTGATGGCGCATGCCTATAATCCTAGTACTTGGGAAGCCGAGGCAGGAGGACTGCCACCAGTTTGAGACCACCATGGATTATATAGTGAGTTCAAGGCTAGCCTGAACTACATAGCAAAACCCTGTCTCAAGGAAAAAAAAAAGAGGTAGAGTTATGGAGAAACTTTTTGTCTCCTTTAAAAAATATTAGCAATAAGAAACTTTAAAGACAACTTGTCTTAGTTTTCTCTCATTGCTGAGACAAAATACCCAATGCCCAAAATGAAGGAAGGAAAAGGTTTATTTAGCTTACAGTTTGTGGAGGTTTCAGTCCATACTTGGCTGGTTCTGAGGCAGAGTGGCACATGGCAGAGGGCAAACGTTCATGGCAGCAGAGCACGCAAAAACAACCAGCAAAAGGGAGGAATATCAGGCAAGCAGCCTCTTTCCTTCCCTTACATTGTAAACTGCCTACCCCCACTCAGGGAGCATGTAGCTCTCACACAATGTCCATGCCCTCCTCTTCCACGGGCTCAGGCTGTGTACAAAGTAAGCACCCCAGCTTCCTGCTGAGTCACTCAGCCAAACCTCTAGACTCCCCAAGTTGATACAATGTATCAACCATAACACAACTACACAAGAATCTACATAGCTGGCCATGAAACCAGCTGTATTCAATAAGAAAATATAGTGGAGGCTGCTGGGGAGATACAGGGGAGACAAATTCCTCACACACAGAATTAATGGATAAAGTCTAACAGAAGTACTTCTTCAGTAACAGAGGAACTCAAAAATAAGAATATGAAACCCATGACTATCAGAAAGAAAAAAGATCTCCAAACCAATAAATACAGGAACAAAGAATATAAACAGCAAGAAGAAACTAAACTAAATATTGAAGATATGAACATCTCTAGTAATTAGGGAAATTCACATCAGAACAGCAGCAAGAGTGTTTAAAAGTGACAGGTTAACTTGCATTTTCATGTTTGATGGTACAAACTAGGGGTCAGGATTTAGAAAAGAAGATGGAAATTGCATTGGCTACTCACAGACAATTCATTGTGCAAAATCAGGCTCTTTTGGTTTGTTTGATTTTTGGTGTTTTGGAGACTGGATCTCGCTATGTAACCCAGGCTGGTCTTGAACTGGTGTTCTTCCTGACTCAGCCTCCCAGGTGCTGGGATTACAGGTGTGTGCCATGACACCTGGCTTCTTTTTTTTTGAGGGAGGGCCTCACTAAGTCACTTAATTTCTCAGGCTGAACTCGAATTTGCGATCCTCCTGCCTTGGCCTGGCAGAGTGCTGGGATCATAGGTGTGTGCCTGGCTCTACCGCATTTCCTTGATCCATTCAACTGTTACTGGGCACCTTGGCTGTTTCCATAGCTTAGCTATTGTAAATTGCACTGCAGTAGACTTGGGTGTGCAAGCATCTCTGTACTATTCTGGCTTTCATTCTCTCAGAAATACACCAAGGAGTCTTGTGGCTGGGTTTGATGTTAGCTCTGGATTTACTGTTTGGAGACAACGCCATGCTGATTTCCATAGCAGGTATAGTAATTTACACTGACTTCCACAGGTCAGAAAGCCTCCTTTTCCTTGTCAGCAGACCCTGTCTGTATTCTCAGGGACAGTCACAGTCAGGTTCTTTTGCTCTTTGTCCTGAGAATGTAATATAAGATTGGTCATATGCCGTTTCCAGTTCCAAATACAGCATGGATTTTTCCAATCTAATATTTAAAAATTGTGACAGTTTTTTTACATTTGTTCTTAACATGTCCCCTAAAAAATTTCCCCTAAACTATGTTTATTTGAACACACTGAAAAGCTCTTTTAATCTCAATCCATATTACCCAAATGGGTTCTTTCTATAATCTATTTTTATTTTCACACTAGTATTACTTGTTTGAAAGTAACTTTTTTAGTCTAATACATTTATAAAATATAAAATTATATGTTTTGATACCATAGAAATGTCAGATTATGATAATCATTTCTAAATATTTACTCCTAAATTCTGAATTTAACTCTCATACTCCAGTAAATAATATCTCATGGACTGGATTCTAAATTCATGGCCAAAGGATGAGTTAAAACTATTTGTTAAAATTAAGCTGAATTTTTTTAATTGCCTGTATTCCCAGAACTTGAGAGGCTGGGGCAGGAAGATCTCTGTGAGTTCAAGATCAGCCTGGACTACATAGGGAGACCCAATCTCAAACAGAAACAAACACTTACCATACACTTCAACAACTTTTAGAAAACTAAATATATTTTAGTTCAAGATATAAAGAAAGTTGACAAATTTATCAGTAGGTAAAAGGACAACTAAAACGGAGCCCTGTGGTTGCATGTCACATAGCTGTTGGGGAGAATAAGCAGTATTTATGCGTTAGTCTGGAAAGACATTAACAAAAAGGATTCACATTATTGCAATGTGCATATGTTTCGCCAAGTGTGCTGGTGCCTTCCAACGATTAAAAGGTGGTTACTTTAGGGAATTTCAGTAAAATGCTAAAGGAAACTAGAAAAGTAGCCCGCTTCCTTGCTCTCCGCAGCACAGTTGAAGTCTTGGGGAACAAGCTTTCACCTCAGAGTATCTGCACAGAACCTTTGGAAGATGAACTATGTGAGCCAAATTGCAAACTATTATTGAGAACTGAAGAGTAATATGAATAAGTGAATATATAACTAATGGGGTACATACAAACAATACAACTGCAAGAGTAACGAATCGCGCTGCTCTGTTAAGTATTAAAGCATCATGTCACATTTTCAAAATTACGTGAAGGGGCCCAGATTCAATAATTCTTTTGGAAAAAGACACATTATTTCATTGTTCCACACACACACACACACACTAAAAACTACAGCAATGACACTGTCATGATACAAACATAAAAATGGTTATATGTATCTCTGAGATCAGAGTAACCATAGACAAATGGTCCTGATAGATACGAGAAGATAATACATAATAAAGGAAGACTTACAAACCAATGCTTAAGAGATTATTCACTGAAGAGTTGAAGATAATTAACTATTTGGGAGAAGGTGTCAGTTATATTTAGATGTCATATCATGCAAATACTAAAATGTAAATACTCTTGAGAATTAGATATGAGGCTGGGCATGGTGGGTTGTGCCTATAATTATAGACACTCAGGAGACTGAGGCTGGAGGATTCCAAGTTTGAGGTCAGCTTGAGGAATTATCAAGACTCTATCTCAAAACAAAACAAAACAAAAAAGGGCTGGGAATGTAACTCACTGTGAAGGCCCTAGGTTCAATTCCTAGTGCCACAAGAAAAAGTAAAGTAAGGGAAAAAAGGCAGATAGGGAGCAAGGAAAGAAGGAAGAAAGAAAGGAAGGAAGGGAGAGAAAAAAGAAGAAAGAAAATAATTCAATCTCAAATTTAAAAGCAAAATATAATGGGGTAAATGTTCATAGACACAGAGCATGTTATGGAATAAAGTTTTCAGCTGGGTATGGTGTTGCACACCTGTAACCCCTGCTGAGGCAGGAGGATCTCTGTGATTGAGGCCAGCCTGAACTACATAGCCAGACACTGTCTCAGAAAACCAAACCAAAACGAACAAAAAAGAAAATAAAGGAGACTATCTTTAGACTCTTAAATCTTCTATAGATAAGCACAAGAAAGCAGAGCCCTCAGTTAAAGAAAAGTCAGATAAATATAACTACATTAAAATTACACACACACACACACAACTGAAAAAAACACCTCAAATAAAGTTAAGAAGATGAGCTATAGACAGAAAGTAGATATTCACACTGCATACATTCAACGAGTGTTAGTATCTGAAATATGTAAAAAGGTTTACCATTCAGCAATGAAAGGAGAAGCATCACACATGGGTAAAATACATGGTAAAAGAAGCCAATTTATAGAGGAGGAAAATGGAAAGCCAAATAAATGACAAGTTATTTTACTTTTCCAGTTTTTAGAAAATTCCAGTTAAACAAGGACATGCCACTTCATAGCGAGGAAATGGGCAACATATGGAAAAGAGAGCTCTGCTCCATCACCCAGATAGGTAGAAAGTGCACATCAGTGCCCGTGTGTCTGAACCTGAACAAGTCCTGTTGTGCACACACAGGGGTCCACACCACTGGGTTCTTTGCAACACTCTTTGTAACAGTGAGAAAGAGAAGTAACTGAAGCGCTCATCGGTAAAGAAGAGGTAGATAAAATGCATTGTATTCACCGAGGCAGGGTCTCGATATGTAGTTCAGGCTGCTCTTGAACTCACTATATAGTCCAGGCTGGCCTGGAACTCACAGAGATCCTCCTGTCTCAGACTCCCAGGTGCCCGGATTACAGGCATGAGCCACTCCACCTGACTTCTGTTATGCCATTTTGGAAACTACAGTACCATTACGGACACATGCACACACAATAATGGTATGATGGGCACAGAGGTGTGGTGCCACACTGCTCCTCTGTACAGCAAGAGGAAGGATATGCATTAGAAAGAGCACCTGAGCAATGGCGAAGTATTCACATCAGACCTGTGAGATCAGTATCTACATCAATATACATTGAAATGGAATGAAGGAAGAGAAAAAAATGAGAAAAGGAGGAAAACTGGAAACAATGTTTTGTAAATAAGGAGAAGAAGAGGGGTTGAAAGAAGTGGGGGAATGGGAAAAAAAGAGGAATTAAGATGTATCATATACAGGTACAAAGTCTCTATGATGAATGTATATC
>PVLD010024777.1:0-24849 GCA_004027595.1 Dinomys branickii
TTCAACCGCGCCGGGGATATAGCTTAGTGGCGTGTCTGCCTGGCAAGTGCGAGGTCCTGAGTTTGATTCCTGGTACAAAATAAAAAAGTTTTCAATGATCATGTGACAGGATGTACAAGAGAGTCATTCCTCAGAGCAGGGTACAAAGTCTGTAAACCTAGGATCACCCCAGACACCTCATTAGTTTCAGGCTAAGAGAGACAGAGAGAGACACAGACAGACATACAGTGTGCGCGCCAGATGCAGACCAGGCAGGGCAGGCTGGGCAATCCTGGGGCTCACCTATTGCATTTCCCCACTTGTGGTGGAAAGACCTCCTGACTCCTCAGTAGTGTTGCTAATGAGCCCTAAGGTAAAGGCTGCTCCAAACCCACCCAAGAAAGCAGAAAAGCAAGCCTCCAAGGATCAAACTGGCTACTGCAAGTTAAGCAGATCCCAAGCAATGTCCAATAATATTTAAAGGAATGCTGCCAAATGTATAGCCCAGCAATGTAAAATGTATAATATCTGGCAATCAATCTGAACCTTTCAGGTACTAAAAAGCAAAAGAAAATATGGCCACAATGAAGAAATAAGGTCACCAATAAAAACTGACCCAGAAATGACAGAGATAATACAATTAGTCAACTAGGACATTAAACTTTATGTATCTATACATTCAATATTATGTACCTCTCTACAAAAGAAAAAACTAGTGTAACAGTCATGTTTAATAGAAAAAGACCTAAATGAGTGGGTGGGATATAGCTCAGCAGCACAGCACTTTCTCCGCCTGAACTATATATATAGTGAGACCCTGTTTCAAACAGTGAAGTAAATAATAAATAATGGCCTGGGATGTCCATTACTGTGATGGTCCTGTGTTCAATCTCACTATCAGAGAGAGAGGAAGTGAACTGTAAAGTCTCCTAAAAGAGTCTTTCTGGCCTCTTTCCACATAAAGCTGTCTTTACGCCACTTACAGTCAATACGTATAAGGAGGGGTATCAGACTGTTTTCATTGATATGTAGACTATTAATGTATTAATTCAACAACTACCTAGAAGGTATATATGATCTGCGGATATAAAAAAGGAACAAATTAAAGGCAAAAGCCTACCCTCCAGGGGGAGAACAGGAATTCTCATTTACTGGTGATGAAAAGCAATCTGGTGATATCTTCAAAATCAGACACCCATTTCTAAAATCCCACATATACACCTAACACCAGCAAACAGGTTACTCACTGCTGGTTTTCATGTAAACAATATAAACTACCCAAGTACCCAGGTAAGCAACAAACTGGTTGAATAATATACAGTAAGGTGCAGGCACCCACTGGAATACTATGCAGCTCCAAACAATGTAGACCTTTGTATGCATAACTGGAACCTCCCGTCCCCTCCCCAGGTCTTGCTGTTTTTAGCTGGCCTCTAACTCCTGGCCCTTCCAGCACCAGTCCCCTATACAGGTGGACTAGAGGCACTATGCCAGGGGGCCTAGTTGGGCTTCTTTTTACAGTGAAAAGCAAAATGCAGCCCGGCATTGTAGCAATCCTACCAGCACTCGGGAGGCTGAGGCAGGAGGATCTTTGTGAATTTGAGGCCAGCCTGGGCTACAAAGTGAGCTCAAGGCCAGCCTGAACTGCACACTGAGACCTTGTCTCAAGAACACACACACACACACACACACACACACACACAAAGAAGAAAAAAGAAAAAAAGAAAAATGCAAAAAAGGTTAGAAAGAATAAATATATCTATTCCTGGTCTTGCTTAAAACCAAAAATCACGCTGGAGGAATAAAATAACAGCAAAATAACCCGGCTGGGTGTGGTGACACACACCCTGTGCATGCAGCACGTGAGAGGCTGCAGCGGGAGGATCACTGAGTTCCAGGCCAGCCCCTGAACTACACAGCGAGCCTCTGTGTCCAAAAAAACAATCTAACAAAACCCCGCACGTAATGGAGACAGTGAGATTTTCTACCACGTAGTATATTCCACCGTCCTTACTACAAGACCCTCACACCACATCCCATACCCCTCTCAATGGCTTCAACAATGTCCTGGCTTCCACAGTGGGTCCCTCCTCACACTCCCAGCCCCATTAACCCTGGCTCACCATGACGGTTCCAGGTGCCTTCACACAGACCTTGCCTTCTCTCGAGCACACACAGAGTGTTTAACCGCCGGCCACCAGGCAGTATGCCACGTCTTGATTGGCTCATCACGAACGCAACTGCCATTGGCTCCAACAGCTATAGGGCGGGCTCCAGGCTAAAATCCCAATCGTGATGGGTCGACGGCACTAGCGAAATGATCCTTCTGATTGGTTGTCATTTTGGCGGGAAAATGGCGACCCGGAAGGAACTTTCCAGACTCTTCTTGACTGAAAAGCGGGGGCTGGGCCTGGGACCAAGAAGGAGGTGCGGTTAGGGGATAGGAACTAGTTACAGTTGCTTATGCCATCAAGCGCTGTATGTTCTCAGTCTCGCTACGGAGCTTTACAAGATTTAGGGTGTTCTGCGGTTCACCATAAAAGGACTTTTGAGCTTAGGCTCATGCAATGACATGCAAGGACTCTGGGCAGTCTTTTATGGTGCTGATGTTTGCCTACCCAGCTGGTACGATTTTAAATTCCTAGGTAACCTGATTTGTACGTGACCGTGGAGTGTGGAGTACTGGATGCAGTTCCAGGGGCCGGGACTGAGCAACGTTAGCAAGGAGCAAGGGCTTAATCCTGCCTTCCCAGAGACTTTTTTTTTGGCCTTTGTAGCACAGACTGGTCTCAAACTTGCAATGATCCTCCTACCTCAGCCTCTCGGAGTGCTGGGATTAGTGCGCCGCCACACCCGGCCGAAACTTTTGTTTTTAAAAGACCTGACCTGGTGGTGCACGCCTAATAATCTCAGCACTCAGGAGGTTGACACAGAAGGATCGCTGTGAGTTTGAAGCCAGCCTGGGCTACAAAGTGAGTTTAAGGCAGCCTGAACTGCATAGTGAGACCCTGTCTCAAAAAACTTCCCCCCGCAAAAAAAAAAGACAGGGTCTTACCATGTAGTTGAGGCTAGTCTGTTTTTTTTTTTTTTAGGCTAGTCTTAAACTATGTAGCCCAGGTTGGCCTATGTAGCCCAGGCTGGCCTTGAACTCACACCAATCCTCCTGCCTCAGCCTCCTAAGTGCTGGAATTACAGGCATCCACCACCATGCCCAGCTAAGACTTCTGGGCAGTGGGAGCTCCAGGAGGAAGAATTTCAAGATGTTTCCAGCAGCAGAGAGAGCAGGATGGAGTGGGAAGAGGAGGCAGGGACTGAGAGCTAGAAGGCTCTCCAGGGTATATGGACCATGATGATGGACCATGATGCTGGAGTGACTGTGGCCAGACCAAGGAATTTGGCTTGGGTGGGGGGTTAGATGCAGGAAGCCCCATTAATGGCTGTTACAGGAAGCCAACCAGTTACCCCTGCACACACCTCAGGGTTTCCAAGGCTCCTGGAAGGGGGCTAATGCCCTCTGTTCACTTTCCAAACCCACACACTGCCCACAGTATTGCTGCAGGTCGTGGGAGATTCTATTTTTATCCCTATGGGGAGGAACAACTCCCCATGTTCAGGATCCTGACTGAGGCAAACAATTAAATTGACAGATAATTAACAAGACCCAAGCACTTAGATTTACTTAATACAAGCCAGGCATGTTGGCTCACACCTATAATCTCAGCACTCAGGAGGCTGAAGCAGGAGAATTGATGTGAGTTTGAGGCCAGCCTGAAGTACATAGCAAAACCCTGTCTCAAAAAAAATTAATATAAGTTTACCTGGCACAGTAGCCCTCATAAAGAAATAAAGTGCTAAAGAAGTTAGAGCCAGCGGGGCAGTGCCAGCATAGCAAGTACAAGATCCTGAGTTTGATTCCCCTACAAAAAAATAAGTAAACAAAAAGAAGTTAGAATCGGGTATAGTGGCACACGCCTATAGGCCCAGCACTTGGGAGGCTGAGACAGGAAGATTGCCATGAGTTTGAAGCAAGCCTGGGCTACATAGTGAACTCAAGGCCAGCTTGAACTACACAGCAAGACCCATCTCAAACATCCCCCCACACACTCCAAAAGAAAAGAAATTAGAGGTTAGAGTCAGTTACCTACACAGTAATCTCCACTTATCCATGGCTTTGCCTCCATGGTTGCAGTTACCTCTGGTCAATTGTGGTCTGAAAATGTTGCATAGGAAATTCCAGCTGGGCATGGTGGTACACATCTGTAATCCCAGCACTTGGGAGGCTAAGGCAGGAGGATGGTTGTGAGTTTGAGGCAAGCCCGGGCTACAGAGTGAATTCAAGTCCACCCTGAACTGTGTAGTGAGACCCTGTCTCAAAAAGACCCAGAAAAAAAAAAAAAAAAGAAAATTCCAGGGCCAGGGATGTAGCTCCACAGGACGATGCCTGCCTGGCAAGCGCAAGACTCTGAGTTCAATTCCTGGCACCAAAACCAAAACCAAACAAAGCAAAAAAGCCTGAAAATTCCAGAGAAGAGCAAATCTACACATATTGGCCATTATCTCGTGGCGGTGGACTTTTAGTCATGATAATAGTTCAGTACAGCTAAGTACTGATTCTCATCATAGAAAGTGATGCTGCAGGTGGGCCCTCATCTAAGTGAGCCTCTATATGGTGTGGAAAAAACCAAGTATTTAATGAGAGACATTTTATGGAAACAAGAAAAAGTTTAGTGCTTAGAACCAATATCAACCAAGTTTTTTTTTTCCAAGTGCAACTGATATATTAAAATTTAGAAATCTGTAGCCTGGGGATGTAGTCTGGTGGTAGCGTACTTGCCTAGCATGTCTGAGGCCTTCTATCTGATTCCCAGCATAGCAAAAACCTCAAGACAAGTTTAGAACACACCTTGGTTATTATATTATTTCCAAGTATATCTCAAGTGAATCTTGCTTTTGTTTTTGTTTTTGGTGGTAGTGTTGGGGCTCAAACCCAGAGCCTTTCTTTTCTTCTTCTTCTTCTTCTTTTTTTTTTTTCTGGTCTTTTTTTGAGACAGGGTCTTGCTATGCAGTTCAGGCTGTCCTTGAGCTCACTTTGTAGCTCAGGCTGGTCTCGAACTTGCAATGATCCTCCTGCCTCAGCCTTCCGAGTGCTGGGATTACAGGCATGTGCCACCACGCCGGGCTTTCTTTTCTTTTTAAAGAAAGAATCTTTTTATGTTGTCCAAGCTAGTCTTGAACTTCCAGTTTCAAGAGATCTGACACTTCAGCCTCTCCTGTAACTGGGACTACAGGTGAGTACCACAGCACCTGGCTCTGAATACGTTCAGTCCAGTTGGGATTCCAGAGTAGTCAGTGGGGGACATTGGCTGGGCGTGGTGGTACACACCTGTAATGCCAGCATTCAGGAAGCTGAGGCAGGAGGATTCCTGTGAGTTGAGGCCAGCCTGAACTACATAGTGAGTTCAAGGCCAGCCTGAACTGCATAAAGAGACCCTGTCTCAAAAAGACACACACACACACACACACACACACGGGACATTTAGTTTTGAAGCATTTTTTTAGTCGGAGGTGAGTAAATTTCCATTTGTAGTTTGGATGTTGCTGGTGATATCGCTGGGTGTTCCGGTGAACTTTTCAAGTGGCTTATATAATACTGGGCCTGAAGGCTGTGCAAACATGACATGTTGTGGAGATTTCTCTGAAGTTTATGTCAAGTTGTGCAGCTGTTGCTTGTTAGGAATTTAGGAAAATGGAAGTTTTAGTTTTGAGGGTATTTGTGGTACTGGCTATTGAACCTAGGGCTTGCAGTGAACTATATCCCCAGTCATTTTATTTTTTATTTTTATTATTTTGAAGCAAGGTCTTCCTAAGTCACTAATTTGCCCAGGCTGGTCTCCACTGATCCCCTCCTAACCTCCAGAGTAGCTGGGGCTGCAAGAGTGAGCTGCTGTGCCTAGCTAGTAGTTTTAGGGTTTTGTTTTCTTGTTTACAGTGCTGTGTTCAAATCTAGGTCCCTGAGACACTAACAGTGAATGTGTTGATCCCCAGCCCGGTAGTTTTCTTTCTTTTCCTTTTAAAAATTTTTTGGTACTGGGAATTGAAGTCATAATCTCACATTTGCCAGGTAGGCCCTGTGCCACTGAGCTGCAGCCCAGGCCCTGGTTTTCATTTTTAGTGATTCCAAGTCAAGAGAGTGGGAGGAAATTTGGCAGTGTCAGTTACTAATGGAATGTACAAAAGTGCAGGAGTTTAGTAGGAGGAAAAACCTGTAAGTCAGTGAACAGCACTGTCTGATATCCACTTTCAATGTATTATGTATAGTTTTCACTGAAACAGAATTTTTCTTCCACATTAATTTCATTTTTCACCAAAGGTAATTAAAGACTAATTTATTTGTTAGTAAGACTAAGTTATTAGTAATTACTAAGACTAATTTATTTGGCCTGATTAATCCTGTACAGCAAGAATAGGGATTGATCACATAGTCTCTCTGTTCATTTGGCTTTTGAAAGAGGATCTTGCTGTGTTTTTCAGGCTAGCTGTATACTCATTACATAGCCCAGGCTGACCTCAGACTGGCAGTGATCCTCCTGCCTCAGCCTCCGAAGTGCTAAGATTACAGCTATATACCACCATACCCAGCTAGGACATGTTTATTAACAGACCTTTTGTTCTTCTGTAATAAGCTGGATGTAGGTAAGTTTAATCTTATGTTTAATGACTAATGTTAATGTATTACATTTTATTTGAAAATAATCTAGATAGTCAACAAATATCTACCATCTAATTTAGCCTAGCGTAACTTTAAGGCTTCAAGTCACTGTAAAGATTGTGAAAACTTTTTTCTTAAGTACTAGAGACTGAACCCAGACAGAGAGCACTGAATTACAGCCCCAACCTTTTTGTTTTGTTTTCTTTTGTTTTTTTTTTTTGTTTTAAGATAGAATCATGCTAAGTTTGGCCTCAAATTCATTATCCTCCTGCCTTAACCTCTTGAATAACTGAGATTACAGGCGTGCACCACTGTTCCCAGCTGAAAATTCCTTTTTTTTTCTTTTTGAGACAGGGTCTCTCTATAAGTTCAGGCTGGCCTTGAGTTCACTTTATAGCCTAGGCTGGTCTTGAACTTGCAATGATCCTCTTGCCTCAGCCTCCTGAGGCTGGGATTATAGGCATGCACCACCACGCCTGGCATAAATAGACATATTTTATAAAATAGAATCAAGTCAGCAGCAGTTGCATAGACCTGTAGTCTCAGTTATGCCTCCAGTCTGGGCAACATTGCGAGACTCTATGTCCAGACAAAAATAAAAACAGTCATTTTGAAAAGTTAAAGTTGAATGTGGTGGCACACGCCTGTAATCCCAGTGCTCAGGCGGCTGAGTCAGGCGGATCATTGTGAGTTCAAAACCAGCCTGGGCTACAAAGTGAGCTCAAGACCAGCCTAAACTGCATACTGAGACTCTGTCTCAAAAAGACAAAAAAAAAAGTTATTTTAAAAATTTTTATTCCATTTCCATTTATGTAAGTTTAACAGTTTACTTTGACAATTACGTTTAAATTATTTATGACAACTTCATGAGACATCGAACAAAGCTAGTCACTTGGTTAATTTTGCTGGAAATGTGTGTGGGCGTGTGTGTGTGTGTGTGTGTGTGTTGGCACATGCCTGTAATGCCAGAACTCAGGAGGCTGAGGCAGGAAGATCAGAGATTTCAAGGCCAGCCAGAGCTGTAAAGTGAGCTCAAGGCCAGCCTGAACTACATAACAAAAAACAAACAAAAAAAGTTAAACAGCCAGTTTTTGGTCCTTCCTTCCTTCCCTCCTTCCTTTTTTTCTTCCCCTAGGGCAGGTATAAGGATTTGTTTTAGTTCATCCCTCAGATGTTTAAATTTTATTTTATTTTTTCCCATAGTTAAGCTTGCTTTATGAGTGACAGGCTGGCTGGCTGGGCTAGGGGTCAGGATGATTTGGTCTGAACTTTTCAAGGGAACAGGGTTTGAGGTCTTGGCTGGGGCCAGACTTCCTCACTGTCAAACAGGGTCAGCTCCGTCAGCACTGAGCCAGTGGGGAGAAAGGTGGGGGTGGGGAGAAAAAGGTGGTGGGAAGAAGGAAGGGGAAAGAGAAGAAGGAGAACGGAAGCATGGCTTGGCTGAGGGTGAAGCTAGAGCCAGAGGTGGTCAGGTCAGCAGCGGGAGAGGCTCAAAAGGGAGCCTCCCGGGATGTGCAGGCAGCTGTGAGGGCCCATTTCAGCCACTCATAGGTGGTAAGCATCACCACGTTCCAGGACTGCAAGCGGAGAGCGGAGGGCATGAACCCTTTGTAGAAGGCTGAGGGCCCCTCCTTCTGAAGCATGGTGAGGGTGCAGTGGCCAGCACTGCTGTACTGGCCAAGGCAGAGTTCATGTATCTCATCCTGTCCATGTCCCGTGTCGACAGGAGAGGTGACAGTGGTGACCCAGAAGCCTGCCCCAAAGGCAGAGGTGATGTGAAAAGGAAGGTCAGGAGGCGGGCCTTCAGGAGCATGTCCTTGATGAGGTTACAGGTCACCAGCTCAGCACAGTTGACAACAGCATTGCAAACAATACTGGGAGAGGTCCCTTTCCAGAAACCCGGGAACCCTTCATCTCCGGCAGTGGTCTTGTAGGCATCCATAGTGCCTATCTCTGACCACCTCCAGGTTGGGCCTGAGCTTGGAACCGGACCTTTAGGACAGGGCTGGGCCATAGCAACAGCCAGCGCCCATGGTGCTGCCTGCCAGGAGGTGGCTCCTGACACTGGCATCACCAAGATCTCTTGGTGTGGAACTGCTTGACAGGGTCACAGAGGCTGGTCGAGGCAAAAACAGATCATCTGGCATTGCAGGCCAGCCACCAGTCTATTGTTGAAGCTGCACACCATGGTCAGGATGGTGCCCAGCACACCATGGCACTGGGCACTGGCTACAGCGCATACTGGCCCCTGACCTTCTCCTTGGCTCTGCAGCAGCGTCCAAAGGACAGGGGATGAGATGTACGGTGTGGGCTGCCGTGCCTGCCCCCAGGAACTTCACAGCAGTGATAGGGGGCATGTCAGTGGCCTTGAATCCAATCATGACTCCCATTCGCCCGTACCTCTCAGGAGATGGGTATAAACACCTGCCTGGCAAGCACAAGATCCTGAGTTCAATTCCTGGTACCATAAACAACAACAACACAACAAATGTAGGGTAGCCAGGTGTGGTGGTGCACACCTGTAATCCCAGCACTCAGGAGGCTGAGGTAGGAGGATTGCTACAAGTTCGGGGCCAACCAGGGCTACAAAGTGAGTTCAAGGCCAGCCTGAACTGCATAATAGAACCCTGTCTCAAAAAGACAAAAACAAAACAAAAAATAAATTAGGTCCCAGCCCTAGGCAAAAGGGTCTTTTTTTTTTATTTTTTATTTATTTTTTATTTTTTGCGGTACTGGGGATTGAACTCAGGACCCTGCGCTTGCTAGGCAGGCACTTATTCCACTGAGCTATATCCCCAGCCCTGCAAAAGGGTCTTTTTAAAAAATTTATTTATTTTATTTTAAAGACAAAAGAATGGAGACATACTAACCAGAACAAGCCATAAACAGTATCGAAAATACAGAATTGGCTGGGGATATAGCTCAGTTGAATAAGCACTTGCCTGGCAAGTGCAAGGTCCTGAGTTCGATCCCTGGTACCACAAAAAAAAATTAAAAAAGAAAAGAAAATACAGAATTATACAGAACATAGCAGGGAATTAGCACTAGATGCTGTATTACATAACGTCATCTTCACACTAGTTAACACACAGACATTAAAGGAAATACCAAATTATAGAGAAGATAGTAGGGAATCAGCACTGGATGCTGCATAACATAAAATTATCTTCACTTCTGTTAATACAAAAATGATTGAGGAAATACAAATTATAGAGAACATAGAAGGGAATTAGCTCTGGATGCTGTCCTACATAGTGTTACCTTCACATGTTACTCAGTTACACAGATGATGGCCCATTTGATCATTCAGTTTTCTCCTCCCTCATCTCCATTGCCCTACCACTCAATCAGTCATCTTCCCTGTGATAATAACTGTCCTCCTGGGTTTATCTATACCCCTGGACTCTCGCCTTGGGAAGAGATATAGCTGCCTCAGACTATACTATAACATACAGGGGTGTATACAAACTGCCATGGTCGGAGGTGGAAAAGCACCTATGCTCACAGTGGACTGCCCGGCTCCACCCTGTTGCCGTGCTATGGGTGGGGGCGGGTCCAGTCCTTGGGGCGCTCTCAGCGGGGCCCACAGCAGAGCAGCCGCAGGGCCCACAGTGGAGCAGCCGCGGGGCCCTCAGCGGAGCAGCTGCGGGGCACGCGCCCTCATCGGGGTGCCCTCGGCGACCCGTTCAGCTCTGTCCCGTTGCCTTGATGCCAGAGGCCCTTTCTTCTCCTCCTCCCTGCTCCTGATCTCCAGTATTACTGTCCCCACCCCTTGCAGCTGGGCATTGGACAAACTTATGATGCTTGGTGTAAGGGCTTGAAATCTCCCCGGCCTGTTCTCACTGTGTTAGTTCAGGGTATGAACTGAGTTTAAAGATTAATTCTAGAATAGAGTTGGAGGATTTTTCTCGGGTCTGCTGTATAGAGTATGTTGTTGTTTTTCAGACTCCTGTTCTGCTGCTTTTCATCTAATTTGTTGCTATGCAAGGTTCATGCAAGGTTCATATGTGCAAGCTGTAAGGAGACCCTCTTGGTGCTCACATTAACAGTTTGGGGTGAGTCCTGAAGACTGTGGATTTGTCCCATTGTTGCCAGGAACAGGTGGTGCTTGCTCAAGCCGCCAAGACTCAGGGAGCTCCCAGAGAGAGTTCAGGGTGGGAGCTGAGTTCTGGCAACCCAGCTTGTGCTTCCTGCCTGATGTTGGAGTGAGAAGGGCGTGGAGCCATGCGATCCATCTCCATCTGCATCTCCCTCCCGCTGCGGTGCTGGAGCCCCAATCTGCTCCTTGGCAGGATCCCTGGGAGCCACTGTGGCTCACCACTGAGGTTCCCCACTGCTCTCTGCTGGTAGCCGCTCACCCAGCAGAGAGGCAGGGGGCCACCGCCTCGAGGCAGGTGCAGAGCCAGGCGTGGTGGGCTGTGTACTAGTTGCATTGATTCTCTCCAGGCACTGATTAGGAAGCTTGCCTCAGGGTGGGGACTCTACCCCAGTGGCTGTTGCAACCTCTCATTCTCACACTGGGTTCAACAACTGCTCCCAACTGCCATTGCCTCCTTTCCTGGCTGCGCCCTCCCCTCTCCAGCCCTGGACCAGCTCTCGGAACTCCACTCTCCCCTGGCCGAGTCAGGAGACCTCCATGAGTGTGGGCCTCTGAAGCTGAAGCTGCAAATGCCAGAACGAGGACATGGGCCATGTGTGTGCTTGGAGCGGTGACTTCCTCCTCCTCTCCCCCCGACTGTGCCAGGGGGATCTCTGATCCTTTCCTCCAGCAGAGGTTTCGCTTAGTCTTTCCGAGGGCTTCAATTCCCATTTCAGATCCTTCCTGAGTTCAGGATACCCACCTCTTTCCCTTCTGTCCTTCACATGTTGCTATATTCCTATATTCCTTTGTCTGAGTGGCATTCCTCCGGGAGGTTCTCTCTCCGCTACCTACCCTGTCGCCATCTTGAAGTCCTCTCGTAAAATTTATTTAGTTATTTGTTACTTTCTAGTGAATTGACCATTACATTTCTAAAGTTCTGAAATAGCCAACAGACCATAGAAAGATACCACTTTAGGCACCTGCTTGAAACCAACAGCTATAGAAAACTGCTGGCCTTGAGTCAGGGCCATGGCAAAAGGGTCTTTAAAGAATGTTTTCTATAAAGCTTCTGTGAGTAAGGAGGGGAAGAGGGGTTGAAAGAAGGGTAGGGGAATGGGGGGAAAATGGTTACATCATGTACAGGTGATGTGATTATCATGTACACCTAAAATGTACTAATAACTTAATTATATATATAAAAAGGAATGGGCGGGGATAAAATTCAGTGGCACAGTGCCTTCCTGGCAAGTGTGAGGTCCTGAGTTTGATTCCCAGTCCAAAAAAAAGTGTTTCCTGATATCACTGGGCCATAGGCTATGGCAACTGGGAATGCTGTATGCCGTGTTCTACAGAGACCTCGTGGTTTGGGGTCTGAGACCTAATAAACGATTGCTTTTGAGAAAGAATCTCACTATGTATTGTAGGCTGGCCTCAAACTCCCTGTGACCCTCCTGCTGCAGTCTGGGATTACAGGCATGTGCCACCAGGCCTGTCCTGAGAAATGATTATACACTGAGGACTTTGTTTTTTTATTTAATTGCAACCAGCAAAAAATATAATTTTGGACCTCCCTTTGCCCCCAGGAATGCTAATGTCTAACTGTCTGCCTGACATTGGCATTAGAGATATGTCACCATATCCAGCTTGATCTTCCCATAGGTATCAATTGGGCATACTTCAGGATAAGAATACTCTGACAAATACTTTGGGCTGGGGACACTTTGCTCAGCGAGTAGAGCATTTGCCTGGCAAATGGATGGGAGTGGCCCTCAGTTTGATTCCCAGCAAGAAAAACAAAAGGCCTCTTAGATGTAAAAGCCCATGTCTTCAATATTTATTTGTTTTTTTATTGTGGTGGTGGGTTTCTTTTGTGTGTGTGTGTGTGTGTGTGTGTGTGTGTGTGTGTGTGTTTGAGACAGGATCTCACTATGCAGTTTAGGCCTTGAGCTCACTTTGTAGCCCAGGCTAGCCTCAAATTTGCAACGACCCTCCCGCCTCAGCCCCCTGAGTGCTGGGATTACAGGTGTGCGCCACCATGCCTGGTCTTTAATACTTATTTGTGACTCAAAGCCAATAAATCTTTTTAATGGTTTAAAACCACGAGGCATCCCTCATACAGTTTAACTAACCACCGACCCAAGAAGTGTGCCCCAACAATGATGCAAACGATGCAATCACCTTTAAGATCCAAAATGTCTCCCAACATAGCCTATGAAAGAAACCCTCACTGTTAGCAAGGCAAGGAAGGTCAAGATAATTAAAACAAACTCCACTGAGAGCTGAGCCCTTCAGACAAAGAGGCATGTGTTTCTAAGTCCAGCTGGCTAGCTGCCTGGTGTCTGTCTGACAAGCTGCACCTTCCTGCTGGTGGAGACTAGAAAGACTCACTGTGTTGGTCACAGAGCCAAACCTGCAAGACGCAAGACAAGGCAGAGGGGAATTTTATCTTTTCCTTGTTACTATAAGCCACACAAAAGTCAGAGACGGGGAAAATGCTGATTATTCTTGTGAAGGTATGGATCAATAAGCAATGAGTACTCAGAGCCAAATTCTTAAGAGCAGAAAAATCAAAGAATTAATTCTTACAGTTACTTTTCTCTTGACAGTCTGAATTCTGAACAGAAGGGAAAAGGAGATTGGGAGATCTCAGCTGTACTTATGCACCATAAATGAGGCCAGTGACAGTGCCTCTGTAACCAGGCACTCCAGGGAGAAACACAGCAGCGCTGACTCTAAGAAGAATTCCTCCTGCTCCCGGCTTTTGTCAGTTCCCTCAGAGTCCCATACAGAGGCCTCAAAGCAAATGGGGGCATCCCAGCCATGTAGGACTGTGTCCTCCTCACCAGAAACTGTAGAGGCTGCAGAAGTCCATTTCCAACCTCTAGGGGAGGGGGTCCCAGTTTGGACTGAGAATTAACTTGACAATAAGGCAGATTAACAGGAGAAGAGCATACAAAATTATTTGGTACATGGCACAGAAGGTCCCATAAAGATACGAAAGAAACATTTACTTATGTACTGAATTGGACAAAGACTAGTGAGAAGAAGCAACTAAATTATGCAGGGAGGCATAGATGATATGAGTTATTTTAACAAACTGCCTACAAATACTCTTATCTCAGCTTCTCAACCTTGAGGGTAAGATTACTGTGCCTTTCACATGGCAATTTCATCTGATGCTTTTAAGAAATAGCATAAAGTTCATTCTGCACCTTGTGGGTTGTTTTTGTTTTTGTTTTTGGTTGGTTTTGTTTGTTTTGTTTTGTTGAGTCAAGGTCTCACTATGCAGTTCTGTGGGAGATCGTTGAGAGACCTGCGGTCAGCATCCATTTTGTAAACCACCAGTCATTTTGAGAGTTGAATTCTGGTTTCCAAATATGGTCAGTTTCCTGTAGATTACGTAATATTGCCTGATGCTCTGACCACCCTCACGTGATGTTTGAACCTCCTTCTGTTGCCTAGTTACCCACTGACGTCAATCCCTACTCCGTACTGTATATAAACCCGAACTTTCTGCTCAATAAACAAGACTTGATCAGACTCCTGTCTCGTCTCCGTTTCTTGTGTCCCTTGTCTCTTTTTCATCCCACTCCCCCTCTAGGGCCTTCATTGACTACCCGCAGGTCGGGACAAGTGGTGCCCAACGTGGGGCTCTAGCACAGGGGATCCAGTGACGACCACTGTTCGAGGGGCCCGAAGAAAGAGAAAAAGAGGATTGGTCCGACGTGGGAACCTGCCGCGTCTGACGCACCTCGGTAAGAACAGCGCATAATGGGGCAAGCAATGAGCAAACATGAGATGTCTGTTGAAGGTTTAGAAAAAGCTCTCCAGGCACGAGGAGTAAAGGTTAAATATAAACAGTTATATGAATTTTTTTATTATATTAATGATGTTTGTCCTTGGTTTCCTATTAAGGGAACAATTGATTCATCGAGATGGAAATTAGTTGGTGATGCACTTAAGTCTTACGCAGTTTTTGGGGCTGCAAAGGTACTGATAACTGCATTTTCATATTGGAATCTAATTGATGAAATTTTATCACAAAAAAAATTTTGATGTTACAATTGCTAATGTGGTTGAAAAAGATGAAACTATCTTACAACATGAGGTTTCAGAACAATCGACAAATCAAAATCAAAATGTAGATAAAAAAGAAGAAGACCTTATGTCTTTTGAAAGTGGTAGTGAGGACGATCAGGCTAAACTAATTGAGAACAAAGAGTCCTCCATGACTGATATAAAAAAGATGAAGCCTTTAAAATCAGGTTCAAACCAGTTTGAATCCAGTCTAAAACAGGAAGTTACATCTAGTCCTCATGATTTGGGAGGAACTAAATCCAAAATTATACCCAGTCCTAGTGACTTGCCGGAAGTGGGAGGAGCTAAGTCCAATACTAAGATATATCCTGATTTGTCAGAAATTCCAGGAACTAAAATGGATGAAACAGATGAAAGTCATAATGATATGGCAAAGATGGCTGCCGCTGAATATCGCGCAGCAAAGATGGCTATTAAATGTTATAATTTAGATTGGCTGCCTAATATTCAACGTCCTCCACTTTATGGCACTAATCATATTGCTCCTCTGTCAGTATATCCAGTCATTGATGATTCTAGTAAAGAATTAAAAAATGACATTGAACTTATCAAAGAATGAATAAAATTAAAAATTGAAAAACAAGATCTTTTGACTCAGGAACAAGGTCTTTTGGCTCAAGAAATAAAAATGAAAAAAGATCATCAAAATCTTATAGCTCAATTAGAAGAATTAAAAACAGGTGATTCTAAAAAACAATTATAAATAAAACCAGATACCTCACAAAATTTAAGACCAACTGTAAAAGGTATCATTCCAAAGTCTTTTCCTCGGATTAGTTCCATTATAGAAACAGATAATATGGAAGCATTTCCAGTAATAGAAACAACAAATGATCAAGGACAAGTTGTCCGCACTCTTCATACTTTTGATTTTAAGATGATAAAAGAGCTAAAAACAGCAGTAGCTCAATATGGAACTATAGCTCCTTATACTTTAGCAATTTTGGACTCTATAGCTGTTAATTGGCTTACTCCTGGGGATTGGCAAACATTAACCAGAGCAACCCTTTCTGGAGGAGATTATCTCGTATGGAAATCAGAATACATGGAAAACTGCAAAGATGCTGCTAGACGTAATGCTCAAGCAGGCAATGGAATTTTGATGTGCTAGCAGGAGAGGGAAATTATGCTACTAATGAAGCTCAGATACAATATGATGCAGGACTTTATGCACAGATTCAATCGGCTGCTACTAGAGCTTGGAGAAAGTTACCTCTGAAGGAGACATGAGTTCTCCTCTCACTGGCATTAGACAAGGGCCGGATGAGCCTTTCGCAGACTTTGTCTATCGTCTGCTTACCGCAGCTGGTAGAATCTTTGGTAGCGCCGATGCAGGTACAGATTTTGTTAGACAATTGGCTTATGAAAATGCTAATGCTGCCTGTCAGGCTGCTATTCGACCATATAGAAAAAAGACTGATTTAACAGGTTATATACGTCTTTGTTCTGATATTGGAGCTGCTTATCAGCAAGGTCTTGCTATGGCTGCTGCTAAAAAAGGATTTATAGTTAAACAATTTTTATCTCAACAAAATAAAAACAAATGCTTTACTTGTGGAGAAACTTGTCATTTTGCCAAAAATTGTAACAAAGGTAACAAAGGTCCTATTGATAATCCTAAAACAAAAATGCCAGGTCTATGCCCTAGATGCAAAAGAGGAAGACATTCGGTAAATGATTGTAGATCAAAAACAGATATTGAAGGTAAAGAATTAATTCCACATTGGATAAATAATTACAGATCAAAAACAGACATTGAAGGCAAAGAATTAATTCCGATACAGGGAAACAGGAATTGGGGCCAGCCCCAGGCCCCCAAACCCATACCCAAACCCAGACAAATTTATGGGGCGCTCAAGTTTGTTCCACAAACCAACAATTCATCACAAAACAACAACAATCCGTTTCAGATCTCTGCAGAGCCACAACAGGTAGCGCAGGATTGGACCTCAGTTCCACCTCCTATACAGTATTAACTCCTGAAATGGGGGTTCAGGCTCTTCCTACAGGAATTTTTGGACCTCTACCAGAGGGTACTTTTGGTCTCATAATAGGTCGTAGTAGTTCTACTCTTAATGGCATTCAAGTTCTCCCGGGAGTTATAGATAATGATTATACAGGTGAAATTAAGGTTATGACATCTTCTCCTAAATTTATTAGTACTATACAAACAGGACAACGATTTGCACAATTGTTACTTCTCCCTCTAATTCAGACCCCTAATAAAATTGTCTCGCAACAGAGAGGTAATAAAGAATTTGGCTCATCAGATATATATTGGGCAAAAGTTATTTCTGCACAAAAGCCTCTCCTGACTCTATGGTTAGATGGTAAAGAATTCTCTGGATTAATTGACACAGGTGCCGATGTTACTATTATTAAAAAACAGGTTTGGCCCAAGGCTTGGCCTTTAGACATCACTATGACTCACCTACAGGGCATAGGGCAAAGTCAAAACCCAGAAAGGAGTTCAAAATTATTAACTTGGAAAGATTTGGAAGGTAATAAAGGCACTATACAACCTTATGTTATAGCTGGTTTACCGATAAATTTATGGGGAAGGGATTTATTATCTCAAATTGGTATGATTATGGGAAGCCCTAATACTGTGGTTACTGCTCAAATGTTAAGAAGTGGATTTGTGCCAGGTCAAGGCCTAGGTAAAGATAATACTGGAATAACAACACCTATAGAAGCTACTCCTAAATTAGACAGAGCAGGTTTGGGCCATTTTCCATAGGGGCCATTGATACTCCTGTGACTCATGCAGAAAAAATTACATGGTTATCTGAGGAGCCTGTTTGGGTCGATCAATGGCCTCTGTCTTCTATAAAATTAATGGCTGCACAACAGCTGGTACAGGAGCAGCTTGACGCTAGCCATATAATTCCTAGCAACTCACCTTGGAATACTCCTATTTTTGTCATAAAAAAAATCAGGTAAATGGCGATTGCTGCAAGATCTTAGAGCAATAAATAAAACCATGATGCTAATGGGTGCTTTGCAACCAGGTCTTCCATCACCTGTCGCTATACCTTTACATTATTTCAAAATCATAATAGACTTAAAAGATTGTTTTTTCACCATACCTTTACATCCTGATGATCAAAAATGGTTTGCTTTCAGCTTGCCTGCTACTAATTTTCGTACACCTATGAAAAGATTCCAATGGTGTGTTCTTCCACAAGGCATGGCAAATAGTCCTACTTTGTGTCAATCCTTTGTTGCTTTAGCTATACAACCAATAAGAGATCGCTGGCCAGATATGTATATCATTCATTACATGGACGATATCTTAGTGGCTGGTCAAAATGGTGGTAAAGTACTTCTGTTATAAAGAATTACAGTCTGCTCTGTCAGATAAAGGGCTACAAATTGCACCTGATAAGGTTCAACTTACAGATCCATACACATATTTAGGCTTTCAAATGAGAGGATCACAAGTTTTTTCACAAAAATTGGAATTAAGATTGGATAACCTTAAGACTTTAAATGATTTTCAAAAACTTCTTGGGGATATTAATTGGCTTATGCCTTATTTAAAGCTCACTAAAGGTGAATTAAAACCTCTCTATGACATCTTACATGGAGATGCCAACCCCACATCTCCTTGTGTACTTACACCTGAGGGGAGACAAGCCATACATACAGTGGAACAAGCTATTCTGTCTCAAACAGTTACATTTATGGATTATGACAAACCTTTACAGTATATTATTTGTAACACAGCATTATCTCCAACTGCTGTTTTTTGGCAGACAGCACCCTTGATGTGGGTTCATTTACCTGTTACACCTAAAAGGGTTATTGAGCCATATTATAAAGCTATATCTGATCTTATAATTCTGGGAAGAGAACAAGGAAGATGTTATTTTGGTAAAGAACCAGATGTCATTATACAACCTTATACTAAAGATCAAATCAATTGGCTTATGCAAATTACTGAGTTTTGGCCTATTGCTTTGGCCTCCTATATGGGACTCTTGGATAATCATTATCCTCCAAACAAACTCATTGATTTTGCTAATAAGCATGAATTTGTTTTTCCCAAAGTTACCACACTCCATCCATTAAGGGATGCCCTGTTAGTATTTACTGATGATTCTTCAATGGGCATGGCTGCCTATGTTTGTCACAACAAAGACTTAATGGTATAATTTCAAACAAATAGCACTTTGGCTCAATTGACAGAATTACATGCTGTCATTGCTGTTTTTTCTGACTTCTCTAATCAGTCATTCAATATTTATACAGACAGTGCTTACATTGCACATTCTGTCCCACTATTAGAAACTGCTGGTCTAATAAAAAATGTTTCCAATGCTGGGAAATTATTCCAACAATTACAAATACTTATTACTAAGAAAAAACATCCTTTTTTCATAGGGCACTTACGTGCTCACACTAGATTGCCAAGACCTTTGGTCAGAGGTAATCATAAAGCTGATTTAGCTACTCGCTTAAATACAGTTCATCTATTAACTGCTATCACTTCTAATGATGGTACTGATAAAGTTACCTTAGCACAAAAAAGTAATCAATTACATCACCTAAATGCACAAACCCTCCAACATTTACATAATATTACTAGAGCACAGGCTAGACAAATAGTCAAAAATTGTCCTTCTTGTGCCATACACCTTCCAGTTCCCCATTTTGGAGTTAATCTTAGAGGACTAATACCTAATGCATTATGGCAAATGGATGTTACTCACATTCCTGAATTTGGTAATCTCAAATATGTTCATGTGATTATAGATACTTTTAGTGGTTTTATTTTTGCTTCTCTTCAATCTGGTGAAGCTACTAGACATGTGATTGGTCATATGCTTATTGCTCTATCCGTTCTGGGATGTCCACAACAGATAAAGACCGATAATGGTCCGGGTTATTCTAGTTCTACTTTTTCAAAATTCTGCAAACACCTTAATATTCAACATATTACAGGTATACCTTATAATCCTCAAGGTCAAGGAATAGTAGAAAGAGCACATCTTTCTATAAAACTTACTATTGATAAAATAAAAATAGGGGAATGGTATCCCACAAGGGGGTCACCAAGAAATATTCTTTCTCATGCTTTATTTAGTCTCAATTTTTAAAATTTGGATGCCAATGGACAACCAACAGCTTCTTGCTTCTGGCATACAGAAACACAACAACAGTTTGCTTCCATACTATGGAAGGGCCCTATAGCTAATTTGTGGCATGGTCCAGATCCGGTCCTCATCTGGGGCCGAGGATCAGTGTATATATACTCCAAAGAAATGAAATCTGCAAGATGGTTACCAGAACGATTGGTAAAACAAATAGATTATAAAGAACAAATACAAGACAAACTTAATGATGGTTCCGGGGACAAAGAATCGCCCTGAGAATTTTCTTTATTAATAATTAGGATTACTATATATGTGCTGTTGTGATTGTTGATGTATAATGATTTATTGCAAGCTCGCTTTTTCATATTCATATTTATAAAAAACAAGTATAAGACCGATTGTCAAAAATTGTTGTTGAGAGTCTTGTTTGTGTCCTTGAGAACTGAGAAAACCCAAGAGTTAAGATTCTGTTCAACCAGAGAGCTCCTGGCGGATACAGAATGTTCCCGAGGATGAGCGGTCTGGCCAACTGCCCGTTCTCGCCTAATGGCCTTTAATGATTGTTTTGGGTGTCGGGTTGGCAAGAACATAAACAATATAATAATAAATTAGTACAAATAATTTTATAAAACTGTTCTGAGATCCAAACTCAAATTTAATACAAACAATATTATATAATTGGTCATATAACAAAAAGTTCAAGTATTTCTTTAAACCAAACAATACAATTTTAAACAAATAGCTCTTTCAGATAATGGATTCTAAAACTTGGATCCTGACATTGGGAATATTAATCACCCTGTGGCAACTTTCTGATAGTGGTCTTGGATCTCCCCTGTGGCAAGCAGGATTGGTGCGCTGGAGTAGGCAAGGAATGCAAGGTATGTTGGCCAGACGGGGCATGTTTGGTGCCCCATGTGACTGTGAGGGAGGTACTATTACAACCAAACCTAAACAATATACCAGCTTCACAGATTGTGATAATAAAATATCTTATTTAACATACATTAAAACCATAAAAGGAATTTACTTGCAAAGCTACAAATGTTACTATAAGCCTCTTGTGATACTTCATGGACAACCAGGACTATGTCCTACAGAATGTATTACTTATTATACTACAGTGCATTCTTCTTGGTATGAGTCAGTACAAGAATGCACAGGAATAGATAATAATATGTATTTTACAGCCATATTGCAGCATACTGCCACTGGTACTTTTAGAGATGACTGGTCTAATGTTCTATGGATTATGAAAAGCCATAAATATATTCAGGCTTCATGTCACGGCACCCCAGGTAAACCGGTGTGCTGGAATAGGACTGCCCCAATACGTATTTCTGATGGTGGCAGACCACAAGACAAAATTAGAGAAATTAAAGTACAAAGACAAATAGCGTTATGAAACAGATATCTTTAAAGACCAACCATCACTCTCTGACACTTTCTAAATCACGAAAAATTGATTTAAACATTCAAACTTCAAATATTCTAATGGCAACTTTAATGGCTCTTAATGTGTCTAATCCTAATTTAGCTAAAGAATGTTGGTTATACATGACTGAAGGTACTCTCATGCCTCTTGCCATTCCTTCAAATTTCACTCTATATAATGTTCTAAACACTACACATCTTAACTGCACCATAGGTTTACCATTTAAAATTCAACCTTTAGCTGTTAAATTTACCTCCTGTATACAAGGAAGTTTACAAAACAACAAGTATGCAATTGATGTTGGATTCGTTACTTTTGCTGAATGTACTCAAATAATTACTTATAGTTCCTCTATTTGCCTTTCAAGAGGACAAGTATTCATATGTGGAGGAAATCTAGCTTTCACCTTTTTGCCTGACAATTGGACAGGATTATGTGTTACAGCTACCTTATTACCTGATATGGAAATTGTACCTGGAGATGAACCTATTCCCATTCCCAGCCTTGATTATGCTATAGGTCACACTAAAAGAGTAAAAAGAGTAGTTCAATTTATTCCTTTATTAGTAGGATTAGGAATTTCGGGAGCTCTAGTCACAGGTTCAGCAGGGGTAGGAGTTGCTGTACATTCTTATAATAAGCTCTCTAATCAATTAATTGATGATGTCCAAGCCCTGTCTAGCACTATTCAGGATATTCAAGATCAGATCGATTCTTTGGCAGAGGTAGTCCTCCAAAATAGAAGAGGATTAGATCTTTTAACTGCAGAACAGGGAGGAAATTGTTTGGCTTTACAGGAACACTATTGCTTCTATGCAAACAAGTCTGGCATTGTTCGAGACAAGATAAAAAAGCTCCAAGAAGACCTGATAAAGAGACGAAGAGAATTATTCAAAAAGCCACTTTGGAGTGCATGGAATGAAATTTTACCCTATCTTCTCCCCCTGTTGGGACCTTTAATTGTGTTATTATTGATTCTTTCATTTGGACCTTGTATTTTTAACAAATTCATGGCTTTTGTTAAACAACAAGTAACTAACATAATGGATGCTATAGAACCGCGACGGATTCAGGTCCATTATCACAGGCTTGATACAGACCTCGAGAAAGCAGATCATAACAATGCCCAGTAAAACCAATGGGCTATTCTAGCTTTCTCACCTTGGTGCGCTGGACTGGATAGCCAGAGATGAGCAACTGGAAGCTCACGTGTAATACCAACCACCACCTAAGACAGGAACTAGGCCTTTTTGCTGCCTTGCTTTCCAATGACGGGTAAGGTATAAGTTGGTCCCACGTGAAAGCATCCTGCCCTAAGATAGGCATAGTCCCCTCAAGGAGATTTGGTCTTTTAATAAATAAAATAAAAAAGGGGGACCTGTGGGAGACCATTGAGAGACCTGTGGTTGGCATCCATTTTGTAAACCACCAGTCATTTTGAGAGTTGAGTTCTGGTTTCCAAATATGGTCATTTTCCTGTAGATTATGTAATATTGCCTGATGCTCTGACCACCCTTGCATGATGTTTGAACCTCCTTCCGTTGCCTAGTTACCCACTGATGTCAATCCCTACTCTGTACTGTATATAAACCCGAGCTTTCTGCTCAATAAACAAGACTTGATCAGACTCCTGTCTTGTCTCCATTTCTTGTGTCCCTTGTCTCTTTTTTATCCCACTCCCCCTCTAGGGCCTTCGTTGACTACCCGCAGTTTGGGACACAGTTCAGGCTGGCTTGAAATCATTCTGTAGCCCAGGCTGGCCTCTAACTCGCAGTAATCTATCTGTCTCCCAAGTGCTGGGATTATAGGTGTGCACCACCACACCCAGCTGCACCTGCTGTTTTTTCAAGTGCTTTAACTCATCAGTATGCCAGAATGGTACTTTTTAACTCTTTCATGCCATATAAACAAAGTGTCCCTTCTCTTATTCTAAGCACTAGCCTGAAGGAGCTGGAATTTGCATAGAGAAGGAAGGATCGAAAACAAGCCAAATATAGAAATGACAAGAAATAGCTAAAGGAGGCTTGAGGGTGTAGCTCAGTGGCAGAGCACTTGCTCAGCATGTATGAGACCCTGGGTGCTGTACCCGGTACTTAGGAAGGAAGGAAGGAAGGAAGGAAGGGAGAAGGAAATAGCTAAAAGAAGGATTAGAGCTGTAGCTCAGTGGCAGAGCACTTATGTACCATAAATTAGGCCATGGGTTCCATCCCCAGCCTGAAGAAAAGAGAAAATAACTGGAAAAATACTTTAAAAACAATACAGGCATGCCATGCATATTTCTTATCCTGTCTTGTAATGTCCTAAGTACCCAGCTGCTTGCTAGACTGACCCCATGCTTGACCCCCGATTCACCTCAAACAGCTAAAGTCCATGTACGGTAACATAATTATTGTTTAAAGGTTCCTTGTTCTTTCTCAGAAAGAATTCAAAGAACATTGCCCGTCCCTGCCAGAAACAGGACAGTTACCCAAGCATAACAACCCTGCTACACCTGTGTATTCATTGTGGTTTTTGTCTTTATAAGCCCTGCATACAATGGGCTCGGGGCTCTCACTTCTCAGCCTTGAAACAGAGGCGTGAGTGGGGGCCGTTGGGCTCAACTATTAAAAGCGCTACTAAATTCTAATTTGGCTGTTTGGGAGTTTATTGTTCTTGGACCCGTCTCATTTGGGGGCTCGTCCGGGATCCCTTCTGGGGTCTCTAGACTCCCAAACGTCTCTTTGAGACAATAGTTCCTCAGAGGCGAGGAGCTCTTTGTTTCAAAGTGACACTAAATTTACCCTGGACACGAGATCAGTAAACGCTGTCTGGATACTTACCGGTAAGACTAGCTCTTGTTTCTTGCTTGTTGGGGTGCCACTTGGGGGTCCTTGGAGAGGTTGGATGCAACATTAGATTCTCCAGGGACTGTCCCTAGACCAAGACATTGGCTAGGGCTTGTTCTTGCTTGACAAGTGCACTTGAATTAATTTATCGACTTATTGTATCTCCCTTGTCCTCTGTCTTTGTTTGTGAGTGTTGTTTAAAATGGGTCAGTCTGCTTCTGCTTCTATGTCGCCTCTGCAATGTGTTTTAAACCATTTTAAGGATTTCAGGCAACGAGCAAAGGAATTTGGAGAACCTGTCTTCCCGGGGAAGCTGCAAACATGCTGTGAACTTGAATGGCCCTCTTTTGGCGTTTCCTGGCCCAGGGAAGGCACATTTCATTTGTCTGTTTCTCAGCAGGTCTGAAAAGTCATATTCAGGAATCCAGGCCACCGTGACCAAACTGTTTACATTCAGGCCTGGATTGATTTAATCCAGGACCCCCCTTCCTGGCTTAACAAGTATAATACAGAAAAATGGGAACGAACCACTGAACCCAAGAATGAATTCATCGCGGTAACTAAGTCTCAGCCACCCAAAAAGGTTCCCCCAGTCCTGCCCCCTCCTCCTGACTCTCCTCTCC
>PVLD010024778.1:0-24847 GCA_004027595.1 Dinomys branickii
TCTCCAAAAGACAAAAAAAAAAAAAAAAAAAAAAAAAAAAAAAAAGAATGAAAATGCAGTTGGACACGGTGGGGCACACGGTCATCCAGTGCTCTGGGAGGCCGAGACAAGAGAATCACAAGTTCCAACCCAGGCCCATGCAACTTAGCGAGACCCTGATTCAAAAAAGTGTTTTTAAAAGGCTGGGAATGTATGTCATTGCTAAGGCCCTGGGTTCAATCTCCAGTACAGCACCCACTGAGCACGCCCTCCCTGAGTGTAAATTCTACATGCACAGCAGCACCTAAATTTACACTGGTCAGCTCCAGCTTTTCTACATGGAGAATCTCAGGCCCGGGTGCAGGCAGAGGCTGAAGCTGGTTCAAGGAGACAGGGAAATGGAGTGCTTTAAGGCAGTTGGGTGGGGCTGAAAGGGTCAGCTGGGCACTTGGGGGGAGGATGCGAGTTTTCTGGAGCTGCTATTACAAAGCACTCTGAACTGGACAGTTTCAAATGACAGAAGCTTTTTCTCCCTGGCCTAGGAGCCCCAAAGGCCACAGTTCCTTGGAGGCCACACAAAACATTCCCTGACTCCATTTTCAGGTGGTAGCTGCTGTACTTGGCATCTTTGGCTGCTAACTTGAGATCCTCCTGCCTCAGTCTCCTTATGTAACCTAGGCTGGCCTCAAACTCATGGCCATCCTCCTGTCTCAGCCTCTCCAATGCTGGGATTATAGGTCTGAATCACCATACCAGGCTCCTGGACATTTTAAATACCAGCTTTATGAAGGTTTAATCTAAATACTGTGCAATTCACCAGTATACAGTGTACAGTTCAGCCAGGCATGATGGCTTATGTTTCTAATCCCAGCCATTTGGGAGGCTAAGCAGGGAACATGAAGGGTTTGAGGCCAATGCAGACAACTTAGCAAGGCCCTGTGTCAAAATAAAAAATTGTAGGCCAGGAATGGTGGCACACACCTCTAATCCCAGCCCTCAGGAGGCTGAGGCAGGAGGATCACCATGAGCTCAAGGCCAGCCTGAACTACACTGGGAGATCCTGTCTCAAAATAAACAATAAATAAATAAATAAATATTTTTTAAATTGTAAAAAGAGTTGGGTTGTGGCTTGGTAGTAGAGTGCTTGCTTAGCATGCACAAGGCCTGGGTTTCATCTCCAGCACTGCAGAAATAACAAGTACACAGTTCCATGGTCTGTAGCATGTTTATAGATAGCTACCCACCACCATAATTTTATCACCCTGAAAGGAAACTTTGTACCCATTAGTAGTCTCTCCCCATGTTCCTACAGCACGTCCAACCCTAGGCAACCACCTGTCAGCTTTCTGCAGCCAACATTTGAAGCTCTTCAAGTAGCTGTAATGCAATGGAAAATCCAGCGCTGGAAGCAGCCCACCCTCTCATTACATTCCCAGTCTTCCCCTCTCTGTTGGGTTCAGTGCTGCCCTCAGTGCATGACATGCTCCATCCCATCAGTAACTTTGCAGATGAGGAAACCCAGGCTTGCAGACATGGAAGGACAGACTGGGTCTTGGCCATGTGACCTGAGTCTCCCCTAGCCCTGCATCAGAAGGCAATGTGCACTATCCACCCATAGTTCAATTCTGAACAATTTTTTTAAATGCTTATAAGGAAGCTGGTCCACAGCTGTCATCCTAGCACTTGGGAGGCGGACTAGCACTTGGGAGGCTGAGGCAGGAGGGTCACTGTAAGTTCAAAGTCAGCCTGGGCTACATAGTGAGTTGAAGGCCAACCTGGAATACACGGTGAGACCCTGTCTCAAAAAAAAGAGAATAAATAAAAATTTTAAAAAATAAGTAAAATTTTTACAAGGAGTCCCCCCAAGTTAGTAATCAGTCCCTAAAGTAAGTTTTGTTGTAATTAATACAGTAATTTCTATCAGCCACCACATACGGTGATGCCGCCCAAAGTATTGACAAGGAATCAAGATATATTATGTATAGGCACAAAGTCCCTCTGATGGCCTGGCATGGTGATGCCCACCTGTAATCTCAACACTCAGGAGGCTGAGGCAAGAGGATCATTGCAAGTTCATGGACTATATAGCAAGATCCCCATCTCAAAACAAAACAAAAAAATTCCCTATGATGGATGTGATCATTATGTATATCAAGTGTACCAATAAAGTTACTTTTGAAAAACCTGACAGGAAGTCAGGCATGATGATGCACACCTCTAGTCCCAGCACTGAGGAGGCTGAGGCAGGAGAATTGCCACAAGTTTGAGGCCAATCTGGGCTACATAGTTCAAAGCCAACCTGGACTACACAGTGAGACCTTGTCTCAAGAGATTAAAAAAAAAAATTGACAAGAATCCAATTGCTCTGGGAGACAAGCTCATGTCATCCATAAATGCCCATGGCGGTGGCTCTACGCTGGGCAGTGTTGGGGAGTGCGGCCTGATTAGGGCGACAGAAGCTGCTGCTCGCCCTCTGGTGGAGGGAGAGAGAAAATGAAAGCAAAAAAGTGAAAACGGAAATGTGATTTGCACAGTCTTCAGATGGAGGAAGTGATGTTCACACTTAGAGCTAAAGGGCCACATAAAAGTCAGGCTGGCAGGGTCCGGGGACAGAACCTTCCCAGCAGAGAGAGCGTGGACAGAGATGCAGGAGTGTTGTGTGTTTCTAGAAGGGAAAGAAGTGTGCGCCCGACCTCCCAAGGCTATGGAGAGGCGCCCCCGCGCGCGGAGCGAAGCTGACAGCAGCTTTCGCGGAGCACAGCGGCGCCCGCCTTGCGAGGCGCAGGCTGCAGAGCCCAAGGCCGCCTGCTGAACCAGGAAGAAGGGCGCACCTCGCACCGCGGCCGGCCAAGCAGAGCCGGGCTTGAAGGCCCGCGTCAGCCCTGAATGGCCCTATAGTGTCGGCCCCAGCTCCACTGCCCGTCGCCATCTGAGCTGCTCGCTGCGGCCCTAAGCTCGGCCCGGTAGAGGATGAGAGGGCAAAGCTGAAGGGAAGGGGCGCGCTTCATTTGCAGGGGGGGAAAGGGGCGGAAAGCCACCCTGCGAGCAGGGGGTCTGGGGCCAGAAAACCCAAGGGCCTGCCTTCAGCCTCTTCTGATCCAGTGGAAGGAAGGCCCTTTGCCCAGAGCTTGTCGCAACCTGTAAGGCCCCAACTCTCAGCATCGCCCACGCACAAATTTGCTTTTCTCCCTCCCTCCCTCCCTTTCCTTTCTGCTCTTTTCGAGACAGGCTTTTTGAGACTTTGTAGCCCACGGTACCCAGAATGGAACTCAGGACCTTGTGCTTGCTAGGCAGGCGCTTATACTGCTGAGCTGTATCTGCAGTCCTCACCTTTGTGTCTTTTACTTCCTTGCCTTTGTATTTTTGAAATAAATCAGCTCGGACCCTACCTCCTCCATCTGCAGTTTCAGTCTTCATCACGGTGGGACATGACCCCAGTGTTCTCATGCCACTGAACCGTCTTTTGAGGCAGGGGCTCACTACGTAGCCTAGGCTGGCCTTAAACTTGCAGCGATCCCCCTGTCTCAGCCTCCCAAGGGCTGGGACAACACGTGTGCACCACCACGCCTGGCCCTTGCCCCATTAACAAACACTTCTATCACCAGCGAGCTCTTCTTGGTCACTGGCACACACAAAACCTGAGCTGCACTAACACAAGGCTGACTTTGAATCAAAGTAATGCACAAAATTTATGGAGAAAATTCATAAACATGTAAGAAAATTTTTATTGGTCATCTCACCACATCCATCCAAATGATACTGCATACCTGCAGTGTTTACTTCTTTATTTCACACTTTACAATGAATTTCACGTCTGGACCTTGCTTGTCACACTAACTCCAGAGCATGTTGTATGTGACAAGATGCTCAAAAGGCTGGCTGTTCAGGCCTGTGTCACCAGATCCATGGCCTCTAATTTCAATCTGGCCTTTGGCAGTTGTAGAAGATGCAGTGTCTCTCCAAGGCGAAGTTGCTGTTAGCACTCAACTGTCTTAGGACACTCCCAAGTCCTGGCCCCATATCACCACACGGTACCCTCAGAGAAGCAACATCACACTGCTGTGGCCACACCTCACTGGCAGGGTACCGTGCCCAGAGCTGCACGTGTTGTCATCTTGATACCACTTCCGCTACTGTGAGCACCTGCAGTCTCAGTCCCCTCCACACCGGCCTTACTGGCCATTCGGCGTTCTTGGCACTCGGCAGCAGGGCAGAGGCAGGTTCCATCACGGGAAGCGCAGTCTACATAACAGCAGAAAAGGTGGCAGCACACTCTGGGTCCCGGTCAGCCGTAGAACTGAAAGCCCTTGCTATCTGATGTAAGGCACCACGGGAGGTCAAAGGAGGGGCCTGGGTCCAGCCCTGATCCTGACCAACCTGGTCCAGAGCACCCTTCCGGCTCTCCAGGCCCCTTTCTGAAGAGTGCTGATCAGGGAGAGCTCCCACACCCTCTGTTCACGCTCCCACAAAGCAGGAAGCCCCACCACAGCCAGTGGCTGCTACCCAGGGAACAGGTGCCCCATGGCCTGTCCTCCCAGACACACCTGCCTCTCCTGCCCAGCCACTGTGCCCAGCAGCAGCGTCCACCTGGAGACAAGATGTCTCCGCACCTGCAACCTGTGGCCACCAGCACCCTAGGGCCACGCCCCACCAGCAGAGGTGCTCTGATCAGGAGCTGAGGATGACCTGTATTGGCCTAAACTCTGTGTAGGCCCTGGCCCCTAGGACTTGTGAATATGACCTTATTTGGGGAAAAGTCTTTGGACGTGTGAAGGTAAGGATCTTGAGGTAAAATCATCCTGGCTTATCCAGAGGGCCCTGCATCTGGGACGCCATGTCCTTATAGATACAAAGGGGGATGTAGGCACATGACCAGAGGCAGAGACCGAAAAGGGGTCTATAAGCCGAGGAAAACCTAGACTGCTAACAACTGCCTGAAACTTGAGCCAGGCATAGGACTGACTCTCAGGGTCTGAAGACACAACTTGGGATGGGTGTGGTGGCATACACCTTTAATCCCAACGCTGAGGAGGCTGAGGCGAGAGGATCATGAGAGTTCCGGGCCACCCTGGCCTACACAGCAAGATCCTGTCTCAAGAAAAGAAAAGAAAACCGAAGAAACAACTCGCCTTCAGTTTCGGATTTCCAAAACATGACAGAATGAGTTTGTTTTGTTTCAAGCCATCAGACTAAGAACTAAGAGTGCTCTTGCAGAAAAATCAGAAGACAGGGACTGAAACGCAGTATCCATGACAGAACCTGTCTGTGCCTTCAGTACTTCCCCAAAGGCCCAGATGCTAGGACACCTGGACTTTGGGAAACAGAAAGGCTGCTGGCTGCCCTTCCAGACTCAGGCTGGTCTCTACGGGCCTTGGAGCCTAATTAGCCAAGACTTACACAGGCACAAGCAGGAAGCCCTGGGCTGGGGAGCATGGCACGGCAGAGAAGAGGGCTCAGGGACCAGGGTTAAGGATGCACGTGTACTGTAGGCCTTCCCAACACCCAACTTCTGACTTCCTCCATGTACCAGAATGGCTGTGCCATCCTGCAAAGGCCCAGACCCTTGGGCACAATGAAGAAGGCCCCACTGTTTGTATCTATCCATCAGTGCCAACTGGCTTCCACTCACAAGGCCAGGACGTTTGGGGCTGCTGGAGAAAACGGCATCGCCAACTGCTAGAACATGATGGACTGTGTCCACCACCAACACCAGGCAATATATGCTGGGCAAAAGCGAGGGTACACTTTGGTACTTGCAAAAGAAAAGTGTACGAGCTTGAATGACCCCTCTGGCAGACCACAGAGGGCTGGCAACTCCAAACCCAAAGCAGTGCAAGGGAGAAAACGGATGTGACTACATAAACGTACAAACTTCTACTGGGCAAGGGTGCACACCTATGATCCCAGCACCCCAAGAGGCTGAGTTCAAGGCCAGCCTGGGCTACATAATGAGATCTTGTCTCAAAAACACACAAAGCCTTCAAGGCCAAAAGCCACTGGTGGCAAAAGCAAAGTGGGAAAAGGTGTATGCAGTTTCTGTCATAAACAAGAAGTATTCTTGCATAATGACCAAAGTGCTGCTAAAAACCAAAAAAGAAAGGCAACAACCCAATAGAAAAATGGCTGAAAAACAAGTGCGGCCAGCTCAGCCACAGAGTGAAAGGGCCCTGGCTTCTACTTACTCTTAGGGGAAAAGGGTCCTGCAGACAGCCAAAAGCTAGAGGTCCACCCACCCGTCCTCAAAAACCACAGCTCCATCTCTTGGCCTCTATCCCAAAAGCATGAGTGATTAGTGTGCCAACATTTGCACTGCACCATTACTAATGAGCAGAAACACTGGGACCAGCCCAAAGGCCCATCCATGGCACTGCCTCAACACCACGGGGCGGCTGCCACGTGCGAGCCACCGCCAAGAGAGGCAGCGCTTGGGGCAGGCAGCTGGAAAGACATCCAATCTTCAGAGCCTACCTCATCCTGGACTCCTGGGGCTGGCAGAAGCAAGTGGTTCAGCAGACAGATGCGAAGGAGAGGAACAGAAGAGCAAAGGACCAAGGCCAGGGCCCTGCATCTACCCATTGAGCCTACTCTGTGGCACCAAGTCCTCGATTCTGGGCTGGGAAGGGTGGCGGAGGTGGCAAGGTTGCAGGCATGGCTGTAGCAGGCCCTACTCGATGCACTCCATGACGTGGATCTGCAGAGTGTCCATGTCAGGTGCCTGATACTGGCACTTGGGACAGCAGAAGTCACGGGGCTCCTCAGGGGGACTCCTCCTCTGGTTTGCCATGTGAAAGGAGCGGTATCCTGGGGACAGAGAACAAGTGTCGGCTAGGTATCAAGAGGAATAGGGGACAGTGAGGTGCCAGGTGCCAGGGCTACAAGGATCGCTACCCACGTATGACCAGCAGCCGCCAGTAGCATGACATCCCTCCTGAGGCAGGGCTGGGCTCCTGGTGGGGGACCAAGAGCAACCTAGTACACACCCACTCACCAGAGGCAGGCAGCGCAGGCTGTGAGACCTCCACATGTCGCTTCCTCAGGTCCTCGATCCTGGGGAGATGCAAACCATGTGCTCAGTACACACACACACAGGGCTCCTGAGTTCCCCCAGAGGCGGTCACAGGCCCTGGGGGCGGAGCAGGACAGAAGAGGGACAGGGAGCACAGCACTGATCCACACCTGGCTGACTCCTGGCAGCTCGTCTTGAGCTTGCTGAACTCACGCTGCAGCTGATCCAGCTGCTCCTGCAGTGCCTCCTTCTTCTCTGCCAGTTTCTCCCGGGCCTGCCGCTCCGCCTGGAAGTCGGCTTTATAGATCTCCGCCTGGCAGGCGCAAGAGGGACATGCCACTAGCCACCAGTCACAGGCTGGGAATGGCCTTCTGGGCCCTGGGGACAGAGCAGAGTCCCTACCCGCACCCCCAGCAGAGGGCAGACAGACCAGCAAGTGACCCCACAGGCACAGAGAGGTAGAGGCAGTGTGGGCTTCACATTGAACATGAGGCCACAGAAGACAACGCCCAGCGAAGGGCTTCACCTGTGCCTTTAGGACTGGCACCGTCTCCATCAGCATCTTGTGTTGCTCAGCCTCCTCCTTCAGCTTGTCAATCACCTCCTGCTTGGCCACAAGGGCCTCCTCCGCCTGTTGCAGCTGCTGCTTCAGGTCCTCCAGCTGCATCCCCTAGGAGGGCCAGGGGCGCTGACACAGTGAGGATGGCGTCCAGAGCTGGGGGCCGGTCACACCACCCCAGTGTGTGTGAGGAGAGGCGCACACCCCACCCCCGCCAAGGACAGGAGGAGGCAAGGTTCTCCTAGGGACACACAGAGATCTCAGGACTGAGAGGACCTCTGAGGCCATGGGACACCACCTCCCCCAGCACTCATGCCCCTCAGATTTGCCAGAGAGACCTGCAACCCTTCAAGGACAGGCGTCACCTTCCCTACCCTGCATGCGCAGCTAAGCTACCTCCTGCTGTCCCTCCACTCTGCTACCTGCGCAAAGCTCACCCTTCTCACAGGTGCTCCACACAGATGCACATGTGCACCCTCCACAGAGACTTGTTTTTCCCTGGCAATTAAGCAGCCATTTTTATAACTAACTCTTCCTCCTGTGATCCACCTTCAAGCTTAAGCCTTAAAAATCTCTGGGTGCGTTCACGTTAACACTGTCTTTCTGAAAGTGTAATTACCAGGAACCACACACAATGTAGCTGGTGAGAAAAAAGCAGGACAGGGCTCCCAGCTACCTTTCCATGCCAGGTTAGAAGCATTCCTCAGACTCACCTGGCTCAGGAATCCTGGCGCTGGGGACAAATGTGTTGCTAGCTCTCCAGGGAGAGCATCCAAGGCCAGGGCCAAGCCAAAGTGTGAGGGCAGCCAACTGGTGGACTTTCCTGAACCATCGTAGCCACACATTGTCCCTCACAAAAGCCAACTGTCAAGGTGACAGGAATAGCCAAGGTCCACCCTGGATGGCCCAGGCCGCCATACTCACTCGCTTGCGCTCGCCGCTCACCATGCTACTTTTGATGTGGTTGTCGTACTCCTGGAAGAGCTGGTGATAGGCCACCTGCAGCTGGGCCAGCTTCCGCCTGTGGAAAAGGAGCTGTAGCTGGTCGCAGAACTGTGTCCATCTCAGCACCTCTTATCCTTGTTATCTCCCAGACTTAGAAGGGCACCTCTAGGCATACAGCTAGACCCCTAGGGCCACCAACTCTGAGACAGGCCTGCAAGTGTCCCACAACTGACAGGGTGGCTAAGTTCACGTCATCCTCCTTAAAGCCAACATCGAAAAATGTTTGCACCAGGGCACAGGTGCAGAGTGGTGCCAGAGCCCTTGCCTAGTGGGCACAAGGCCCAGCACCAAAAAGATGACAAAGAAGCGAGATGCCTCTGGCTAAACAGACTCAACCTTCCAACGCATCAGCTGCATGCAACGTGAAGAGAGGCAGAGAGGCCACCCTAGATGAAAGGACACTGAAAAGGCAAGGCACGTGGAGGGAAGGCAGCAGCACGGCCTCGAGGTAGATGATGCGTGTGGACTGCGACACAGCCCAGAGACCCACGCTCTGTAGGACGGCCCCAGCACCCACTCACTTCTCCTCCGAGGCAGCCTGGCGCTCCATGCGCAGCGCGGCCTCCACGCTCTGGTTCTGCATGCGCAGCTGATCCACCTGCACACTGTGCTGCTGCTGCAGCACCTCGCGCTCCTTCTCCAGCTGCCGTGCCTGCTCGCTGGCTGCCCGTGCCCTGTGCAAAAAGATGGGGCAACACTGAGGACCAAGCTGGGGAAAGACATAGCCACCCCACATGCATCCTGGCACCCTCTGCATTGTGAGGAAACATAATGAGGCAGCGAGGACCACAGCAGCGTCCCCGCCCTCTGATCTAACGTCCCACTTACTGTTGCTACCAGACCCCTTTGCAAGGGAAGTGGCAGAGCCAGGCCAGCACCGCAGAGCCTCTTTCCCTGCTGATGAGGGAGCTTGCTATGGGGACCTGAGAGCCATGAGGCCTACTCAGAGCACCCACCTTCTCCCAGGGGCCTGGCATCTCAGTGGGCACCTGGCGCAGGGACCCAGTGTGACCTGCCTGACAGACAAGCAGGGATGATCACACAGCAACAGTATCCCAAGGGGCTTCTCTGGTCTCCCAGGACCCTGCACCAGCGCTGTATAAACCTTGGCCAACATGGCAAGCACGCCAGAGATATGCCCATGGTTCTAGGGCTGGGGCCTTTGAAATGCCACTCACCTGGCCTCCAAAGCCTGGCGCTCCTTGGTGGCAGCCTCCAAGCGGCTCTGGCTCTCCTGGAGCTCCCCCAGCAAGGATGTCACCTGGGCTTTCACAGAAGCCTTGTCCTCAGCCATCTGCTGCAAGAAAATCACTTCCTGTCAGTGCTATTTTCTCCTAAGGCCTAGGGCACCCAGGGAAAGCTGAGGCCTGCACCCTTGAGAGCTCTTCTCCTGCACCCAAACCCCCAAACCTCAGGAGCCCAATGGCTACCTCACCCCCTAGTCACCATTTCTACCCTCCCTGCTGGCAGAGACACATCTTTCAGTGTCCCTCCACCCCTGCTTGTCCCACTCTTCACCTCTAGCAGCTACCCGAGCCAGCAAAGCAAGCCAGGCAACAGAAAGGGACCGATTCCTAAGCGCCTCTGCCCTCAAGGTCCCCTTCTCACCCGTACAGATGAGGTAACAGGAGACCCCAAAAGGATCCGGGGACACAGAGATACCTGGAGTCCTCTGACGCTACAACAGCTTGGCCACTACCCGGGCCACTAGACCATGAGCGCGGAACACAGAAACCACACGGCTACGGCCCCAACAGGAACCTCTTTCTCAGCTGCTTTGGGACCCAAAGACAGCAACAAAAACACAGGCCTGCTACAAGGTGAGACGTTTGACCAAGCAGGAGTGGTCACTGAATCTTACCAAGAACTACAAAAACGGCACACCATTCAAGTCCCTGCTCTGAGACCTGACCAAATCAAACACAGCTCCTGGCAGCCTTGGCCACATCCCTAAGATGTCCCTGGCCCTTCCCAGGCCTGTCTAGAAAGCTCTTGCTGCACCTGACACAGGCCCCTGACCATCCTCGGAACCCTTGCTGAATGCTTCTCTGTCCCTCTAGATGTCTGTATCTGCTGCATCCCAGCAATGTCTGCAGACCTGAAAGTGATCCTCTGACATATAATCACTGGGGGGAGGCCAGGGCCAGAGTCCCATGGGCTCCGGGGCATGGTCCTAACTCTGATATGTGTCTCTTCATGTGGACACTGACATCCTTTGTCATTTTTCACTTGAGCTTCCTTCTCCATCTAACACACTTCTCTCTCCCTCCCGCCCCAGCTCCTTCCCTTGCTCTCTTCTTTAGTACCTGGGGTAGAACCTGTTATGCTCTCAATCAAGAATGTCTTCGCTGGGGATATAGCTCAGTGGAATAAGCGCTTGCCTAGCAAGCGCAGGGTCCTGAGTTCGATCCCCAGTACCGCAAAAAAAAAAAAAAGAATGTCTTCAAATACTTCCTATGTCCAGAAGCAGGGCTATAGTCATCAGCAGAGTCACCCATGGATGGGTTCATGGCTAATGTGCTGTTGGTAGGCAGGGAGCTGGTTGGTCTCTACTTCCCGGCTGCCATGGGTGAGCAGCTCTCCCCTGCTCAGCCCTTTTTGCCATGCTGCTCCTGCTTTGGAGCAGCCAACCACAGACTGAGCCCTCTGAAGCCATGAGCCAAACAATCCCTCCTCCTCTAAGATGCACTGGTGGGGATTTTGTCCCAGCTCCAGGAAAGTGACTAAAACAGAACCCCAGGGCCCACACATGCTAAATGCACTCTCCACCACTGAGCCACACTCCAGCCCCTGGTCTCTCTAGGACCACACACACATATACAGACACACACACACACACCGCAACTCTGTCACCTCTGCAGGTGGCCCCAGAGCTCAGTTCTTTCTCCACTGCCAGTCGTCACTGAACAAAGTCTGTTGTTGGGGCTCTGACAAATGTCCACCTTTATTCTTCTCTGATACTACAATCCTTATACAGAGGGGAGGGGACACACAGGGAGGTGGTCTCATGATGACAGTGGCAGAGGCTTTCAGCCCAGGAGTCCCAAGGACTGCCAGGCTACCACTGGGCCAGGGGGCAGGGATGGGTTCCTGCTTGGCCCCCAGAAGAAGCCCATGCTGCCAGACCTTCATCTCAGACCCCTGGATCCCAGAGCAGAGGGAAAATGAGGGACAAGAAATTGATGCTGTTTAGGTCCCCAGTGTGCCCTAGCAAACTCACATGACTCCCCAACAGAAAAACAATACTCTGAGCCAGGCACTGCCCACAATGAAGTGTCCATCCTCCAGGGCCAGAGCCTCTCTGTGGCAAGGCTCCTTTTCCCTGCCCTGCCCTTTCCAGACTATATACCTCTGCTCACCTACTGTCACTGGGGTCCTATCGTTGGTCAAGCCAGACAGGCTGCGGTACTCTCCTTTGCCCATACCAAGCATGCCATTCTTTGGAGACAAGGCAGTACATAGCCAATTCCCAGGCCTGGCCACAGCCTGAGCCCCCTGGGCCCTGGGGCAGGGACTGCTAAGCCCCAGAAGACTCTGCCCGGTGATGGGTGTCCTGCTTTACCAGGGCCTGGGGGCCTGCCAGGCAGTCTACATTGGCACCACATACACATGGGCATCTTGGGCAGCACCATGCCAGCTGAACCGCTGGGCAGCTAGGACCCAAGCCACCAGTGTCAGTCACTTGGCGATCCAAGCCTACACCACCTACCCAGTAAGATCCCTGGACACAGGGATCAGGGGCCTCCTGGGTGACAAGGCCCCACACAAGCCCTCTGCACCCTGCCTCCCAGGCCTCTAGATGTTCCCACTGGCCTCTCCTGGCCCCTGCCCTAGACATCTGCACCACAGCATCCTTTGGTTAATCATCTGCGGGGTCCCACAGTCCCCAGTGAGTCAAGCCTGCACTGCTTTGGTGGACTCCCCAGCCACAGGTGCCATGGCCCCAAAGGGACCCAGTCTGCCCACCAGCTACCTGCTGGCATCTCTTCAGCTGTTCCACCTCCTGCAAGGCCTGCTCCTTCTGCCTCCTCAGCTCCATCTTCTCCAGGCTCAGCCTCTCCACCAGCTTCCTGGCCTCCTGGAATTTGCACATGAGGAACTCCTTCTCCTCCTTCTGGCTGGCCTGGAAGTGCAGCAGCTCTTCACAGCGCTCACGCAGCATCTGGTTGTTCTGTCGGATGGCATCTGCAGAAGAGGGAGCAGCAGAGGGGAGGGGACCCTGGCGACCTGGCCTGGATGCTAAGCTGGGCTACCCATTGCAGTACCTTCCCCACAATGCCAGACGGCTATACACCCACCAAGATAGATAAGCATCTAAACATACTCTTTCATTTCTTCAAATTTCCCAAAATCATTACAAGAAAGATCTGCCCCTATGTTTCTACAGGGCACACTTATTCATCTGCTTTCGGGTCTCTTCAAGATCAGGGTTCCCAACATGCTTGCAGATGGCCACTGACACACGCTGCCCTGGCCAAGGGCCACCACCCCAAGCCACTGGCCAGCTAAGACATGAGGGCCAACTGAAGACCCCAGCTCAGGAAAGAATCCTGTATGGAAGGAGTGCTGCCCTCCAAAATGCAGCGTACACTGAGTCCAAGTCCCCTAAAAGAACCAACGCACAAAGCATAAAAAGGCTGTGCTCACAGTAATTCCCTGGAATCTGTACCTCCACACCCCAATACCTCCAGCCCAGGTTGTTTCCAATGTGCCTGCAGCAAGTGTCCTGATAATCTGGAAACTATAGGGGTCCTCTGGACACTTGAGGCTCACTCATGCCAAAGGAAGCAAGCCAGAAGGTGGTCTTCTTCCCTGGGGATTACAGTCCTGAGCTGAGCAGCAGGGCAGGCAATGAGGAGAGGAGACAAGAAGGATATCACACTGCAGGGGGGAATGCCTTCAAATACCAGTGCCACGATGAGGGGGGACAGTTGCAGAGACACAGAGCGTGGCCCAGGAAAGTACTCAGTCCCCAAACACCCAGAAGGTCTCCCACTGAGGCCAAGACCCAGCCACAGTGGTGACTGATGACGACCCTGATACCAACTGATGACACTAATGAGCCTGAAATAGTGGCTTCCCAGGGGAGCCAGGTCCCTTCTCAGAGCAAGACATGCCCCTCACTGAACTGACAGCACTCATGGATTGCTCGGGCAGGGACACAAGCCTGGCCATGTTTGCCCACTGGGAAAGCCATGCCACCTTCATGAGTCCCTGCTCCTGGAGTTGACCTCCCCATGCTCACCCCACACACCCCCAAGCCCTCTAATGTCCTTCCTCAGTGGTAGCCTGAGACTCCTCCAACTATGCTTCTTGCATACTTGTCTTACTCAGGACCTACTTCCAGGGAGCCCCAACTGAAACCCAGAGGGGCCTGGCCCCCCTCACCTCGGAGTTCATGATTCTCCTCCAGACAGTGCTGGAGGGCCTCAGGGCTCCCCTGCTCCGCCTGCAGCTGCAGCATCGCCGGCTTCCCGAGAGAGGACTCTTCGTCCTGGTCCCCTGCTGGGCTGCTGCCAGGCTGCACCATCTCACACAGCTGGTTCTTCCAGGGGTGCCTGCTCATCCACCACAGCAGCACCTGGAGGAGGGGGCAGCAGGGGCATCACAGGGGACAGCAGCATGTTCCTGCCCTGGCAGGAGCCTTGGGCCCATGCTGAAGCAGAACGGCAATCTTATTGTCTACCATAACTAGATGCTAAAGCAGGGCTTCTGTCGAAGGCAGAGGATGATGGCTGAGGGAAATGTCAGAGAGCTGGGAACCCTGTCCCCTCTGCACACCTCTACACAGAAGGAGATGATCCTGGTCCTTGCTCGGAGTAAGCAGCTGAGTGGAAGCCCTGAACACCACATGTCTATGTCCTCGTGCCTCCAAGTGTAACAGTATCTGGAAAAGGGTCTTTTCAGATGTACATAAATGAAAGATCTCAACATGAGACCATCCTGGGTCATGTGGACCGCACAAGTGTCCTTAGAAGACACAAGAGAAAACAGAGGGCAACACATGGGAAGAGGCCACTTGAAAACAGAGGTAGAGATTGGAATGACATGACTACAAGCCAAGGAACAATCCAGCCACCAGCAGTTGGGGGAGAGACAATGGAGGACCCTCTCCTAGTCTGCAGAGGAACCATAACCTTGTTCGCCCTCTGATTTTGGACTTCTGGAACTGTGAGTTTCTGTTATTTGAAGACTCCAAACTTGTGGGCATTTCTTGTGGTAGCCACAGAAAGCTCATGCCTAGTAAAAGGGGCCCCAAGGAGGCAGACGGAGCCTGAGGCGTGAGGCGTGAGGCGTAAGGGGCACCTCTGGCATCTGACGTGTGCCAAGGAACTAAAAGTGGGAGCTGGGCTGCCAGCCCGAGTTAGCTGAGCTGGTGTTTGCTGGAGAAGCACAGTATCAGCCTCTGACTATCCAGAGGAGGCCAACCCCAGTGCAGGTATCCACAAACAGACATGGGTAAGGGAAGAGGGCTCTGACATGAGTCGAACTGGCCATTTTGCCTATCAGCACTAGTACCTCCCACTCACACCTAGAGTTGTCCCCAGCAGCTGAGACAGCTGTCCCTTCCCTCCTCCCACAGGCATGTTCCTCCCTTGTCTTCCAGAACAGCCCAATATTCCAGGGTCCCTCCCACTCAGGCCTTTTCAAAGAGCTCTCATCCCTTCGTGTTGAGGTGCCTAGGGTTCTGTTATGAGGCCTCTTCTCTAACTACATTCACTCCTATGGTAATTCGATGTAGGCTCACAGCTTTACCTCCAATTTTAACGCCAATAATGCCCCAAAGTAGACCTCTCCCTGAACTCTGGACTTACGCAGCAAACTCAACATGTCTACTTGGAAATCTATTTCTTTTGGTACCAGGAATCAAACTCAGGACTTTGTGCTTGCCAGGTAGGCACTTGTGCTGCTGAGCTATATCCCCAGCTCTACTTGGAAATCCAGTACTCCCCTCCAAACTAACTTCCCAGGGCTGGAGGCATACATGAGTGGTACAGTACTTGTGTGGCACACACAAAGCCCTGGGTTCTGCCCCCAGCACTGCAAAAGAAGAGAACTACCCTAACACTCAACAGTGTGCAAAAGCCAGTTCTACCCAAAGTCTTTCAGCTGAAGACAAATCCATCCTCCTGTCATCAAGACCAAAAACTTCCAAGTTCTCCTTGACACATGTCTCTATTTCCATCTCCCAGCACACATACAATCCATCAGAAATTCTGCAACGTTAACACTGTAGACACCTACACGGTACTGTGGTTATGTTCTTTAAAGTACGTTCTAATAAAGAGGCGTACTAAAATACTTAAACATGTTATCTGAAACTCGCTTCAAAATAAAAGGGTAATCCTTGAGTATACACACAAAGGAAATGTGATATGAATGCACACAGAAGCATTACTCAGAGCAGCCAAAGTGAGGAAACAATCTGAATGTCAGCTACTCACAATTAAGTCCAGCCACTCAATACACGACAAACCTTTCAAACAGTGTGCCAAGACAAACAAGTCACAATTCCGCTTGTAAGAAGTGCTCGCCATAGGCAAATCCAGAGATACAAAGTAATCTAGAGGCTATTAGGGCAATGTGGTCAGTGGAGGGTGATAGCTAAAAATACAGGGTTTCTTTTGGGAGTGATGAAAATGTTTTGGAATTAGTGGTGATGGCTGAACACCCTTGTGAATGTACAAAAGTCATTGAATTGTACATTTTAAACAGGAGAACTGCGTAGCATACAAACTGTAGCTCTAAAGAGGTGCCGTTGAAAATAATGGGAAAGGACTGCGGGGTATAAATTAAACAAAATTAGCCAGTAACTGTAAAGCTAAGAGATGGGCAATAAGATTTACTAACCTTCCTACTTTTGTACATCTATTAATTTGTCAAGAATAAAATGCCAGGGCTAAGGATGTGGCTCAGTGGTAGAGCTCTTGCCTTGCATGCACGAGGCACTGGGTTCAATCCACAGCACCACCAACCCCCCGCAAAAGAAGAATAAAATGCCAGACTACTACCATCATCTCGATTACCGCAATAACTTCCTAACAGAGCACCCAGTTTCTACCCTTGCTCCTACAGTCTACGGTCCCCACCACGGCCAGAAACATCTGCGTACGCCCTAAATCGCGTCGCGTCCCTTCTTTACCACGAGTGCTCTCGCGCTCCCACAAGGCCGAGCACCATCTCTACTCTCGCTCCTCTCTCTCGACTACTCCGCCCTCGCGCTGTCTGCTCTAGCTCTAAGCCCTTCTTGCAGCTCCTAGAACATAGGGGGCGGCCCATTCATTCTCGAGTCGCAAAAATGGCCTGAGAAAGAGCAAGTAGCTATCAATCGTTTTGCAAAGCGAGCTAAATGAAGTGCGTGAGCAGACAATATGTTCGAACTGGAAGAGGTATACCACTAGGGGTATGGGCTGAACCGGCGGCGGCGGCGGCGGCAGAAAGAGCACGGTCTCACTCGCCGCCCAAGCAACTTGGGTCCCGCATCGTCAGGCTGATGCTCTAGGCAAGCGCTCTGCCGCTCTGCCACCCAGCCACACCCTAGCCCCCGGGCCGATGTTCCGTGAGAACACGGCAAGGAGGGACGAGCTGGGGCCCAAGCAGGAGGGAGCGTGGTCCTCCGGAGGCGTCTTAGAGGCAAGAGGGGGACCACACCTGTCAGCAGAGTCGGTTAGACGTGAGGAGGGCGAGAGCGGAGGGCTGCGAGCCCTCCTAGGGGCGCGGAGCTCCCGAGAAAGTCCAGTCTCAGCAGTCGCCTTTCCCTTCACCGCCTTGGAAACCCCCGCTTCCGGCTTCCGGTGTCGTAGCCGTGGGATCCGGAAGTAAAACACGCAAGCCCCGACCCCGGGAATAGAGGCTGCTGATAGGTGCGAGGCCCCGCAAAACAGCATCCTGCTCCAAAGACAGCCGGAGCCCGCCAGCCTCGGCTAGCGCACAGGACGCTGCCCATTAATAAACACTTTCTAGGGCACCACCACCTACACAGCCCCCCCGCCCCCCCGTGAGAGCCAAGACATAGCTCAGGAGGCCCCGCCCACAAGCCGATGGGGAGGCGCGGTCACGCCGCCGGCGGAAGTGGGGCCTTCCGCAAGACCGAGGACCACCAGGGGGCGAGCGGGAAAAACAGGCTGTAACGTGAGGCCCTCCTGCGTCCCTGCGGCCAGGCGGGCCTCACGGAGCCATACACGTGCCCGCAAAAGACGGCGGTCGCGGGGCAGCGGGGAGAGCGGGCGCAGAGTGGTGCGGCTGCCCACAAAGGTGCCTGAGGGGCGAGACAGCCCGTGGTCCAGACTGCCCGAGGATGCGCGCGCACCTGCCCTCTCCCCCAGCCCGAGCACTCCAGAGGAAGTGTGGAGACCCCGCCCCCGCGCCTCGCCGCAGGCCCCGCCCCCGCGCGCCTCGCCTGAGGCCAGTCAGCTCAGCCTCGGCTCCCGCCCCCGCCTGTTAAATGGGCCGGCGGGCGCAGCCCCCGGAAACTGCGGTACACTCCCGGGCCGTGAACGCTGCGGCGGGCGGCGGCAGCGAGGGCTGCGCGACGCAGGTAACCGGGCATACGGCGCGGCGTCGGCGGAGGGGCGTGCTGTTAGCTGCTGCGCCGCACGGCCTTTAGTCCGCGCGATTTACCGTGCTTGGGAGCGGAGCGGAAGAGAGAGAGAGGGTCATGCTCTATGCCTTTGTTACGCGCACCTCCCCCACCGAGCGCGATGGGGGTGAGACCCTGAGGAGGGAGGGGCCTGGCCAGCGTTGTCCCGGGGAGAGCTAAAGCCGAGCGCCATCATCCGCCTAATCTAACGCGCTCCAGCTCGTCGTGAAGTTTGAGGCAGGGTCCAGAGTGAGCGGTCCTGGGCACGCAGTGTGATGGCCTGACGGGGTGCTCTCCTGTTGCCCTGCATTGATGGCCTGCCCGAGATTCATTCGCGCGCCCCCGAAGGAGGCGGCCGAAAGAGAGGAGGGTGGGAGGCCCTGCGGGCGGCAGCGTCTTACCCCATGTCCCTCCCGCCCCCGCTCCCTGCGAGGGCTCTCGGTCGAGGCAGCCAGCCGGGAGGACCCAGAGGATCCCTGGAGGTTGAGGCCCAGTTGCCGATGCCTTTCTGTCCTGCTTGTCAGCCAGCCTTTCTCTCACCAGACGGCATCATGGCAGAGCAGGTGGCCCTGAGCCGGACCCAGGTGTGCGGGATCCTGCGGGAAGAGCTGTACCAGCGCGATGCCTTCCACCAGGCCGACACCCACATATTCATCATCATGGGCGCGTCGGTGAGTCTGCCTAGGCCTCCAGTCTGGAAAGTCACAGTGAAGGTGGCATCCCCCAGGGCCCTGCCCACCCCTTGCCTCGGCTCTCGCGGCCCGGCCACTGACCTGCTGCCCTGCAACTTGCAGGCGGTGCGGCTCGGTTTGAGCGCACTTCCTCCTCCTCCTCCCAGGATGCTGCTCACTGAGTGTGGTCTGTTACTTGACCAGAGTCACAGGTCGGCCCCAGCAGCGGGGTCTGAGGCTCCATCTGCCCCTCTACCGTGTCAAGTTCCCCGGGGCCGATGGCCAGGTCTTCCCGCGACCACCTCCTCTTGGCCATGGCTTCCAGAGCCTGCTGAGGAGCTGGCTCTGTGTACCCTCCTGGCACAACTGCTGCTTTGCTCCAATCGAAAAGGCCAAAGAGCAGAAGCCAAGGCAGAGGAGTGGCACTCTGAGGGTACATGTCAGGGCTGGCCAGGGTCCAATCATGGCCTTGAGCTAGAGCGTGCTCCTTCCTATGCCATGTTGCAGCAATACCTGTGCAGAGACAGGCCTCGAAAGTGGTTTCTCGTGACCGAGATGTGCTCGGGGATCTGACCGCCATGTTACCGTATTTGCCATTTGTTTTGTTGTTTTGAAACGGGTTCTTGCTGTGTAGTTCAGGCTGAGCTCCTGCTTCAGCCTCTCTCGCAGTTAGGATTACAGATAGGGGCCACCTCACCCAGCTACCAGGTGGCTCTTGAGAGGGTAGACAGTGGCTCAGCACCTGCCTGCCGTGCTGTGGGCCCCATGGTACTGGAAGGGTTCTGGGGTTCTCTGTTCATGTGGAATGTGCCACCTTTGCCAAAGCTGCCTCCTGCCACCTTGGTATTTCTGCTCAGAGCTAGGGAAGGGAATGAGGAGACAGCGGGGGGGGCTTGGCCTGGGAAAGGCGAGGGGCCCACCACAGGCACTGACCTTGGACCCCATGCTATTAAGACCCAGAGCGGCCAGCCAGTTAAGACCACACAGTGGGGGCTGGGGATACAGCTCAGTGGAATGAGCGCCCGCCTAGCAAGCGCAGGGTCCCGAGTGCGATCCCCAGTACCGCCAAAAAAAAAAGACCACACAGTGTCAGCCACCAGCTGAACACCTAGGACTCTTGAGCATTCAGCCTTCAGTCCAGGGAGCAAGCTGGCAGCATAACCCAAGACAAATTTTCTTCCTTTCCATTCCCCACCTGACACTGGCCTGAGCATTGCCAACTATGACCCAGTCGTGGACTGGATTGTGACTCTAAGCCTTCAGCCCTCACTGAGAGCATCTGAGCTTGCTGTGCAACCTCAGCAAGCAGCTCAGGCTTTGCACCCAGCAAGGAAGGCTTTTGAAATAAGTGCCACAGGGCCAACATGGCTGGGGTTGGGCAACTGGTTCTATGCAATCTTCAGGGTTCCCTTTCCTTTCCTCTGTGCAGCTGAGAAGCAGAGCCTCCAGCACAGAAATGGGAAGTGCTGCTTCAGCCTCGGGGCAGGGTGAGGCCTCTGTGAAGCACCTCTTTGTTTCCCCTAGGACAGTGCCTGAGCTAGCTGAAGCTCCCATTTGTAGGCCTGTCCTTGCTGGGCATGGGAGGTGGCAGGGCCAGCAGCTCTGGGAAGCCAGCAGGTTCTCTGATTATTCATTCATTCAGTACATAGCAATCAGATGCCCCTTGTGGACTTAACAGTTGTAGTCCTGGCCCTGCTCTCACAGCCTGTGCACTGCAGGGAGCCAGGTACCAAGGTGTGAGCAGACCGGAGGTGTTGGGGGGGGTCACATAGACAGAAGCCACAAATGGGCCCTTGTGTCCCACTGCAACACAGGGCCCACAGGCAGGGCCAGGAGAGCTGAGCACGTGGATGAGGGCTCAGAGAGCAACCCAGGTGAGAGGAGGAGCAAGTGTCCAAAGCCCTAAGTCAGGGACAAGCTCATTATGACCCAGAAACCAGAAGGAGGCCAGTGGCCCAAGCCAGCAGGACAACCTGGGGCAAGCAGGACATCCTCTGGCCCTCCCTCCCTGGCCGGCTTCCCCAGCTCTTGCCCTATGCCCAGCCCAGCTTTCTTCTAAGGCAAGAGGGTTCCCAAACATGGCTTGGAGTCTCTCAGAGTCCCCATCTGCACCAATCCCTTTCCCCACCTGCCCTGCGGCAGACGCCTAAGCTAGAGCCACAGGCCTTCAAGGGCATCCTGCCCACCTGACAGGCCTGGAGCCCGGGCCACCAGGCTCCCCTGCGTTGTGACAGAGCCCAGCTGCAATCTGGCCCTCCATCCTCAGTTTCCTCAGCTGGCCCTTGGGTGGCTATAAGCCTGGTAGGCACCCAGGACCCACCTGGGGCATTTGTGGGCAATGTGGTTCCTGCTGTGTCATGATGATGTTGGCGCTCCTCCAGAGGCCTGGTGACTCAGCCCAGAGTGGAGGAGGGCGGTCTTTTTGTTAGTCTTTCAGCCGAACTAGGCAGCCCCCTGGTTCCCTTGCCTTGGTGGCCAGAAGCCAGCTGGGCTAAGACCCAGGGCTCCACCTGGGCAGCTCCTTGATCCTAGCAAGTCTTGGGGACAGGGTGGCCACCTGTACAGACCCCCTACTCTAAGACCCTCCCACCACCACAAAGGGCTGGGGATCATCATGTCCCACCTCTGTGAAGTCCTCACGTGTCCTTGGGCAGACCCCGCCTCTGCCATGGTCCTTGGGCAAAGTGAGCCAGCGGCAAAGATAAGAGGCATCCAGCACTGCCCTAATCACCCTTGCCCACGTGTGGCCCCGCGTTCCTTGCTCCAGAGGAGTCGGCACCCAAGGGGAGGCCAGGGCCACTACCGGCCCTGAGGAGAGCAGCCGCCCCGCTTCCACTGTGCTTGAGCCTACCTCAGCTGTCGCTTGGCTGACTGGAGACCAGCAGGCTGCCTCTTGCACACAGGGCCTGAGCTGAAACAAGGCGAGCAGGTTCTGTCTCTAGTTAATCCCAAAAGGAGTAGCAAGAGCAAACAGCTTGGGCTGTGGGGCAACTGTGACTCAGCAAATGGTCCCTTGCCACCAATACGTGGCTTGTAATCCATCTGACTTCTTGCAACCTGCTGGAATTTGACCGGAAGCAAACTCGGCCAGTGGAGGGCTGTGAGCTCTCAGGGTCTGGCCCCCAGCCAACCTGCCTGAGCAGGCGGCCCAAGCACTTGCAACAAAGGGCCTAGGTGGGGACCCGTAAGAGTGACCATGTGACAAGGGAAGGTGGCAGCTTCACTCAGGACAGCAACAGCACATGCCAGGGATGTAGCTCAGTGGCGTAAGTGCCTGCCTGGCAAGCATAAGGTCCTGAGTTCGGTTCCCAGTACCAAAAAAAAATGACAGCAGCACAGAGGCCGCCAGGGTGGCCACAGTGAATGTCATGTGGAGAGTGGTAGATGTACACATGGATGAGGAAGCCTCACAGGCAGGCAGAGTCCAGCAGGTGGCATTTTCCTGAAGATAGTCACCATACGCTGGGGTAACGGGAGCCATTTAGCCCGGACTCCCTGAGGTTCCCATGGAAGGTGGCAGTTATCGTGGGACTCATGCCAGAGTCCAGGGCATCAGCCATGAGCAGCTGGTGGATACAGGCAGAGGAGTTAGGTTGGGGCCCCCAGGCCAGCAGAGGCAGGGGTACATGCCTAGGAGATTGTCCAAAGGCTCCCCTGGAATCCCCATGGCCTTCTCTGGTTACACAGCCTCTGGGTTGAAAATGTGCTTGGAAGCAGACACCTCAGTGCGCCTTGCCCTGACCTTTCTCATGATTGTGCAAAGCTGAGCCTCCCCCAAGCTGCTGGCAGGACAGTGGCTCCACAGTGCCTTTTCAGGCAGGGACATCTGCAGGGCTGCTTTCTGTAAGGCACCTTTGTGCCTGTATTCAGCTCACTAGCTGCTGGGGGTCACTTCATTGTTTGTGGAGTTTCTTTCCTCCCCCCACCCCCAGCTTTTTGAGAGAAGGGCTCACTGCATAGGCCAGGCTGGCCTTGAACTTCAACTGACTCTAGCTTGGGCTGCCCTCAAACTCATGATCGTCCTCCTGCCCCTGCCTCCTGAGCACTAGGATAACAGGCATGCACCACCATGCCCAGCCATGGCGCTGGGTTTCCTGGGTGAGACAACTCGGGATCCCACACCTATGCCTCCCATTCGGTCTCCCCACAGAAACACAGCATGCCATGCCTGGCTCAGCCCCCAGTTTCAATTACAGGCTCTAAGATGAAAGGCCAGGGCCTGTGGCCATTCCACTGGGAAGAGGGATGCTGGGATTCTTCCTGGCACCTCTGCTGTGGAGCAGGTATCTCCACAAGGTCACCTTCAGCAGAGTCAGACCTTCAGCAGGTCTGGCAGTCAGACCTAGCAGCATCTCATGGCACTCATTTCTCAGGGCTCTGCTTTGCCCACTGCTTGTTGCTAGCAAGCATGAAGGGGTTGGCCTGTGTCCATTCACTCATGGAATGGGATGGAAAAGAACTCAGCTGAGGGGACAGCTTGCTGACCATAAGCTGGGTCTCCCTACAGCAGCTTCCCAGAGATTAGCTGCACCCCACAGGTTGCCCCTTATGTCACTGTCTCCCCAGAGCTTTGGGGTTTGGTTTGGCTTTTATCTTGCCATCCTGGGGATTGAACACAGGGCCTCCACACTGAGCTACAACCCAAGCCCTTCTTGTTTTATTTTGTGCAGGCAGGGTCTAAGTCACCAAATTGCCAGGATTAGGCTAGAATTTGTACTCCTGCCTCAGCCTCTCAGAGCACTGGGATTACAGGCCTGAGCTACCATACCTGGCTCCCAAGGGTAATCTGTAACCTGCTCCCCTCCCTCAGCTTGATTACTGTTTATTTTTAACCGTCTTTTTTTGGTACATACCAACAGCATTGTGCACAAATAGTAACTATACAATTGATAACATAGTATTTCCATCTCCCCAGAAAGTTCTTGGGTATCCCTTCCCAGCTAATCCACCCCCTGTTCCAGGAAACCACTATTCAAATTTCCATCACAATATGTTGGTATCAATAGGATAGTATCAGGAGGCAGAGGCAGGAGGATCGTCTCATGTTCAAAGCCAGCCTAGGCTACACAGTGAGACCCTGTCTCAAAAAAAACACAACAATAGTAATAATAATTAGTTAGTGTTGCCTACTCCACAACTTTAAGTGCACTCATGAATATTTTGCCTCTTGTGTTTGGGGTGTTTGGTTCAGCATAGTGGTCTGCAATTCCCCAGCAATAGGCCAATCTGTCACTATCATTCCTCTGTCACCAAGTTGCATCCTGTAAACTCACATAAGCATTAGGGTTGTTTCCAGTCCAGGGCTGTTTGGAGAGAAGGTCATTCTGAACACACATGTGTACATGTCCAGGTGGGTCACAGTCACAGCGTTGCCCAGGCCAGACAGTCTGTGGGCTCTGTACCAGGCCATCGAGGTCTTCCATACATGTTGCCAACCACCAGTCCCTGTGGCCTTCCTGTATGTCAAAGCCGTCAGTTCTCATCCTGGGTGGTATCTGGCCACAGTTAACCGGGCCGTTTTCTTCTTGGTTGTAGGAGCTGCGTGTGTGTCGTGGACACAGGAGGACATTCGGGCTGGGCTTCCTGGTTTGTGGTGCTGGGGATCAGAGGCCTTAAGCATGCAGTGCCTGCACTCTGCCCCTCCGCTTGCCTAATAGTGCCTTGACAAGCAGCTTCCTTAACTTCAACTTGGTCTTTGTTTATCAGTGTCTATGGTTCTTGCTTTCTGTGTCCAGAGTCTTTGCCTACTCTTACGCATTTTTTAATCTAGCACCCTTATTAAAGTCATTCATCTGATCATTTATCTGTAAAACAACCTGAGGAGTTTTGTTTAGACAAACTGTCATCTCCAAACCCTCTGCCCCAGAGCCAGCAGCAGGCATTGCTTTACAGTTCCTGTTCTTCTACAGGAAGTGAATATAATATCATCTCAGCTGTGGTATGTTACAGGCTCATTCCAGAGAACCGCTATTTCAAGTTAAGGAAATTTCCTTTTCTTCTTGCTTTAAGAGTTTGGGTTTTTTTGTTTTTTTTTTTTTTTTTTTTTT